>BGNK01002226.1:122260-153879 GCA_003297005.1 Symbiodinium sp. clade A Y106
GACAGCGCGATTCTAGGTGTAGGGTTTAGGGATGATGGAGAAGCAGTCGGAGAAGAATGGGGACAATTAGCGGACAAACTGGGAGGACACAGGGATTTAGGGTCAAGGGGGTAGGTAGGCAAAATTCAAATTACCTCTGGTACCCATGAGAATGAGAATGCTAAACCCCAAGCCGAGAAACCCTAAGACCCTTAAGCCTGAAACCCTAAGCCCGATAATCTTCCGAACCCTGAACCCGTAGATCCTCTCTTTTGAATCCGAGAAAGAACCCTGAACCAAAATCTCCAAATCCTAAAAGCCTCAANAGACCCTTAAGCCTGAAACCCTAAGCCCGATAATCTTCCGAACCCTGAACCCGTAGATCCTCTCTTTTGAATCCGAGAAAGAACCCTGAACCAAAATCTCCAAATCCTAAAAGCCTCAAGTCTCAACCTGAACCATCGCCCTAAAACCCCACAAGTAAAACCCCACAGCCCTAAAAATCCTACAAGTCAAACCCTACGATCCTAAACTCTAAAATCTGATTCTCTTATATTGGTGATTATCCAATCCCCTGAACCCTAAACTGCTAAACTCTCAACCTAAGCCTATATGACCGCACATCCTAGCTGAACAGGACCGCCTTCTTGGCCGTTTTGCTTCCCTGCGGACAGCGCGATTCTAGGTGTAGGGTTTAGGGATGATGGAGAAGCAGTCGGAGAAGAATGGGGACAATTAGCGGACAAACTGGGAGGACACAGGGATTTAGGGTCAAGGGGGTAGGTAGGNGACAGCGCGATTCTAGGTGTAGGGTTTAGGGATGATGGAGAAGCAGTCGGAGAAGAATGGGGACAATTAGCGGACAAACTGGGAGGACACAGGGATTTAGGGTCAAGGGGGTAGGTAGGTAGGCAAAATTCAAAACACTTCTGGCGAAAGCTGATCACACTTCGAATAGTCAGAGTATCAATAATAGTAAACACAGTATGCTTACAGATTTAGGGTTTGCGGCTTCGGGGTAGTGCTTTGCAATTAAAAAATAAGGCGTCGGTCTTGGAGTTAAGGGTTTAGTGTTCAGGGTTTGTTTTGGAGAGTTCAGGGTTTGCACAGCTCAGCAGGGTTTAATTTAAGGTTTGTGGAGCCTTGTCCTAGGTGGCTCTGTTCGATTCTCGCGAAATCAGATGTTTATGGCTCTCTGGGGCTGATATAGGGATTAGGTTCCAACGAGGTCATAATAAAGAAATACAAACAAGTTCTGAAACTAGTTCGCTAGGACTCAGAATTCACTAAATTGGTCGCGATGCATTGTTTTGCGGCTTATGATTGTATGGCAGTTGCTGTCTCCACCACGCCGCGGCCACGGCGTGGTGGTGTTGCGCTATGGATCTTCAATTTTCCATCACAAGAGCTCGTGCCGAGAGTCGAAGGGGGGGGCAGGTCGGACGGAATAATGCGCATGACATATATGGCTTGGCTGTTGCTGACGCCGCAGTTTTCGCTTCGAGCGCTCTCAAAGAGAGCGAGAGTTCACCGCATATATGCGGGTGTGCTCACGCGATGGATTTGGCTGCCGTTGTTTGCGTTGGAGCTCTTGGTGTTAGAGGTGAACATCGCGGGCTTTCTGCTGCCACGCAGGCCGAGTTGCTGGAGCTACTGCACCACAAGCAGCAGGTGCAGCAAATCGGCAGCGCGAAGGGGCGGGCCAAGCAGCAAGGCTGGAGACGTGTGCCCCTACATTGTAACCCGGAGTTGTGGCGCAAGCTATCATCGAAAGGCGTGCCGCAACTGAAAAAGTCAGTCGCGGTGCACAACTACAGTGCCTATAGTTCAGATGGGGCTTCGACACTCGGGAAGGCCGAAGGTGCAGAGGCGACTAGGGTACGAGTTCAGGATTTAGGGATTATAAGGTGTAGGGATTACGGTGTAGAGACTAGACTTTCGCATTGAGGAAACCAAAGTATTGGCACTTAAGACCTCGAACTCGCTCGGTGGGTTATAGTATGACTTACAAAGGTAGTAACCCTACCTAGCCAAGTTATAAATCCATGTCCAACAACCCTCTCGCAACTACTGTAAGATTCGCCCTAAACCCTAAACCCTAAGGGTTGAGGAACTGAAAATAATAAAGCTTTAAGGCCCGAACACAAAAGCCTGAACGGTATTCTACCCACCAACCCCGAATTCTTGCTGAGACTGGCGCAGGAAGAGCCGGAAAGTCGTCGGCAGCACACATGTTTGGTCCTGGGCTGGGAGAAACATGCTGCTGACATGCATGACTACCATAGCATCCATGACAAAATCATAACATCATTCATGTTCGAGGACATCCGCCAAGCAATCACCCATGACTACACCATGGTAAATGTTCAAGGGCATCAGAGCATCCAAACCGTTCATGTTCGCATACTCGAGTGCAATGCACTACCAGTACCAGAGGGCGAGATGCAGCGCACCTCTGAAACAGACAGCGCCTGCAAAATAACATGAATCGAGTTCAACCATGGTGTGAAAGGCGAAATCAGGTGCCAGACTGCTTGCCGAAGCGAAGCGCTGGTTCAGAGTCATTTCTTTTTACAGTTGTAACTAAAATCCCGCTATGACAGTTACGCACACAAATCCCAAAACCCCAGAGGCAACCGTTTGGTGTAAGCATATGAGCTCCTATGTGAGCATGTTGGAGAATGGTCGTGCTTGGATGGTTTACAAGCCACTGCTAGTCCAATTTCAATGTGAATGACGCTGTAATGAGCGGCGCCCTTGTTTTGAGGAATGTCCATGGTGTCAGGGCTTTATGTGAGGGCCAATAGGTACATTGGCCTCTAGTGTGGGGTGGTGGGGGCCTTTGTAAGCTAAACAATGGCGCTAAGGCCCCCTGACCTTAAAGCCTAAACCCATGAACCATGAAATCATATGCCGGGGACCTAAATCTTGTTGTAGGGTTTTAAGGAAAAAGGATTTGCACGGGACCTCGACAGAGGCTTGAGGCATTCGCGCTTGAACCTATCACATGGGGTTTCCACAAATCTAGAGCAGCAGCTTTCGGGTATTGGTCGAGTTTGTCGCCCCATGTTCCCCCGTTCCCAGACCCTAGACCCCGAATCCTTAATCCTAAAGCATAAAATCCTGAATCCGAAGCCGTAAACCTGAAGTCCTAAATCATGCCTGCTAAACTGCTAAACCTGCAATCCTAAACCCAAGATGCCGGTACATACCTGAACCCGGAACCCCAAACCCATCATCACAGTCCTCCGGCAGTTTAGGCTCGCCCGGAAGGGCATGATTCGATGCTGGTTGGGGTACTTCATTTCTGTCATCAAGGGCCGCAGTTTGGATTTATGAGTCAAAGACTCCGGCAGTAGGGCTTCATGGGTCTGTCAGGTTCGGATCTACTTACTGTCACAAACTTGCGTGACGGTCCCCTAAACCCTAAACCCTGATAGGTTGGGAAAACCCTAACCCCCTAACCCACCCAAAATCCTAAACCCTACCCAAAACCCTCATCCTTTACCCTAAACCTTGACCTTAACCTTTCACCCTGCCGCAGGCGATGAGTCTGGGTAAAACTAAGAAACGTGGGAGGTTCTCAGGTTTGTGGGTCCCCTTGGAAGCCTTCAAAGCCAAGATCCGTGTATTTTGGTGTATGCAAGAAAGCACCTTCCAATTTTTAAACTCTCAGCCCTAAACCCTGTAAACCCTAAACCCTAAGACTGCATCCGAAGTCCTAGACACAATCTTGTTTGACGCCTCTCACCCCAAGTGAACCCAAAACCTCACATTCAAAGCCCAGGCACGGTCGTCGGATCAAGTGTCCTTCAGGGCTTAGGGTTCAAGGTGGTTTCAAGTTTTGGGTTGCAGGTCGGGGTTGACGAGTTGCAGCTTCGGGTCTGGGGTTGAATCGGGCCTCGAATCATCACGGGTTCAGAAAGCGTAGGGTTTAGGGTTGAGAGCTCGGCATTCTTCGAAGCTTGGAAGTTTCAACTGTTGATGTGCTCAGTATGTGCTGGAATATCAAGCACTCACATGTGCAGATTCAGAGAGCTCAGCTTTGCGCGGGCCCCTGGTCAATTCTGGACCCTTATGACGGGCCTTTGGACCCATGGCTTGGACCCTGGACATCGACAGGCTGTCAGGCCGAAGACTTGCTAGGGGAGGCTTCAGGGGGTATTATCTATCAGGGCTATTACGGCTACATGGATCGTCATTCGACTGTACAATGGATACTTGCCCTCACACTCACGCCTTCCGCTGGCAATTCAATCAAACTATATTCCTGGCAAATGTGTTCTGTCTTATATCGCTTAGCTGGAAGCGTCTCCAACAACAACTTGAAACCTAGAACCTAAACCCTGAACCTCAAACCCTAATTCAACCGTAAACTCTGAACCGTACAACGTGTATTGACTTGCAAGGAAGCTTGGAAGAATTGTTTCCCACAGCCTCATGCGCTGCTTGTGGAAGGGGGCTGTCTACAAATAGCCAAGGAATCTCTTTTCAGAGAATAATAAGAGTTATGCTCATATACAAATCTTTGGGATCGGTAAGCTGTTAAGGTTGTACACCTTCGCGGTTTCACCCACGAGCCAGGAGTTGCTTAGAAGTTCAGTAAGCACGCACCAGCAAGCCACCTCCTCTGCGCGGCAGATCCTCTCCAAAGCTTCTTTCTCCTGCAGTCGCCACAGAAATATGAAACTGCGCAGACCCAAGTGCTAAGGACTGCACCTCTTGCCGATGCTGCTCTTCCTCCATGTGCACACTCTCTTGCTGCATACTGTGGCATAGTCTCAAGTTGCTGTGCAACCGGTGCGATTTGAGGGCAGTAACACGACGAGATCTCAATCTTGAAGTTTAGCAAGTCACACAGCAGGCGTTGTAAACAGCCGAAGAAACAAGCCACACAGCAAGTTCTGTAAACAGCATAAGACCCAAGCCGCACAGCTAGCGCTGTAAACAGCATAAGGGCCAAGAAGGATAGGGGCGAAGCCACACCGCAAGCGATGTAATAAGGATAGGGGTCAGGCCGCACCGCAGCAAGAGCTGTAAACAGTGTAAACAGGACAGGGGCCAAGCCACACAGCAAGTGCCACAAACAGCATAAGGGCCAAGCCACACGGCAAGCTCTGTAAACGGCATAAAAGCCAAACCACACAGCAAGCGCTGTAAACGGCGTAAGGGCCAAGCCACCATACAAGAGCTGTAAACAGCATAGGGGCAAAGCCACACAGCAAGCGCTGTAAACAGGATAGTGGCCAAGCCACACGGCAACCGCTGTACATAAGAGAAAACCCTCTCAGCAAGCGCTGTACACAGAATAGGGGCTATGCCACACAGCACACGCTGTACATAAGATAGAAGCCAAACCACACAGCAAGCGCTGTAAAACAGGAAAGCGGCCAAGCCACACAGCAACCGCTGTACATAAGATAGAAGCAACAAAACCACACAGCAAGCAGGACAGGGGCAAAGCCACACAGCAAGCGCTGTAAACAGGATAGGGGCAATGCCACACGACAACTGCTGTACAGCAACCGCTGTACACAAGATACAAGCAAAACCACGCAGCAAGCGCTGTAAACAGGATAGGGGCAAAGCCACACAGCAAGCGCTGTAAACAGGACAGCGGCCAAGCCTCGCAGCAACCGCTGTACATAAGACAGAGGCAAAACCACACAGCAAACAGGACAGGGGCAAAGCCACACAGCAAGCGCTGTAAACAGGATACGAGCAATGCCACACGACAACTGCTGTACATAAGATAAAAGCAAAACCACACAGAAAGCACTGTAAACAGGATAAGGGCAATGCCACACAGCAACTGCTGTACATAAGATAGAAGAAAAACCAGGCAACAACCGCTGTCATGAGATCTAAGCAAAACCACACAGCAAGCGCCGTAAACAGGACAGCGGCCAAGCCACACAGCAACCGCTGTACATAATTTAGAAGCAAAGCCAGACGGCAAGCGGCCAAGCCACACCGCAACCGCTGTACATAAGGTAAAAGCAGCACCACACACCAAGAGCTGTAAACAGATAGGGGCAATGCCACACAGCAAGCGTTGCAAACAGGATAGGGGCAATGCCACACACGGGATAGGGGGCCACAGAGCAAGCGCTGCAAACAGGATAGGGGCAAGGCCACACACAGGATAGAGGCCACAGAGCAAGCTCTGCAAACAGGATAGGGGCAATGCCACACACAGGATAGGGGCCACAGAGCAAGCGCTGCAAACAGGATATGGGCAATGCCAAAGACAGGATAGGGGCCACAGAGCAAGCGCTGCAAACAGGATAGGGGCAGAGCCACAGAGCAAGTGCTGCAAACAGGATAGGGGGCAATGGAGCCTGAAACGAACGAGTCAATGATCCTGTTCCCCACCCCCCCTGATCTGCTTCGCGATCTGACGCAGACAGCCGATTAGGACCCCTTGGATCTGATTCGAGCAACTACCGCTATTTGAGAAGCACAACTCGGGATAAGAAGTACCTCAACAAGGGTCTCTTGTGGTGTCGTGCAATACACGACATCGTGTACTCCGAGTTACTTGCCAGCAAAAAGTAAAAACCGCTACGAACTCACCGCTAGCTTGTCGTAGCAACCTTGCTTTAAACGCTTCTACGAGTACGAGTGTTGCAACTATGCAGTCGTATGGAGGATCGCAAGAGCGCGGGCTTGCAACGGCCTGTCGCAGCCGTCATGTGGACAGATGACAGGATGCTAGAAGGCACTCTGGGCTGGTTCAAAGCATGCTGATGGGTTTACACCGCATGACCGACCAAACAGCTGACACTGCAACAGACACGCACCTCAGAGGTCCCAAAGAAACGATTACCTGAACGGAACAAGACACAGCGATAACCATCTCGTGAAATATCTCACACCACCACAGTGGAATCAAAATCTGCGCTTCATCCAAGGCTGGCCTGGAGGTTCGGACGGCAAAGGATTCCGTCGTGGTCCTGGCAAGTTTTGGATGTATGCATGCCAACCAGAGTCTGCGAACTAAGAACCATCCCCTCCACCCCTCTCCCAACAACAGGAAAATAGCCAAGACGTCAAAGCTGACGTATTTCAGCTGACGGATAGTTCTTGAAATGAACAATTCGGTCTGACCTGTTGGTGCTGTTTTTGTTGATGGTGATTATAGGCATCCGAGCAGAATGGTGGTGATGTCTGGAGAAGGCTTGGATGAACAGAAGCCTTGCATGAACGGCAAGACCCACATGTCCCAAGCTCAAGCCGGCCTACACACGAGAGCAAGACAAGCGAAAGAGGCACTGGCGAATCCAGATGGACAGAGTTATATAACGCACTGTTCCAGTAAACCATTCTTGTCCTGCAAGTGTTGTTTCATTGCCCTCACATCACTGGACTCCTCCACAGGCGTGCTCGCCAGCTCTTCCTCGATTGCATCCTGTTGGCAGCGTTCGATGGAAAACTGAATAGCACAGTTTGCTGAAGCGGCCGATACCTACAAAAGCCCTTGCCACACAACTAGACCGGCAGCCTACCTTTACACGGGCAGCGCGCACACTTCCGCGAAGCAAAAACTATGGTGATGGCAAGCGTTGCTGGGTGATGGGAGGAAAGTGCCTGCTAGCGAATTTTCGCATCCCCAGGCCACAACATCGCTTTTGTGCATGTGCGCCCTCCTGGTTCCGAGATAACCCGAAGGAAAGAAATCGAAGACTCAGACTCGGGCTTCAGGGATTCCAATACCAAATATGCAGCCTCCTGAACCCAAGCCCCAACCGAAACCCGGTGCATTTGCGAGGGCTCGACCTTTCGGAGATTCCAGCCCTCACGCGAAAAAAGCAGCTACTGGAGTTATCGCACCTATCGGACCGATGGCAAGTCTTACTGGAGCAGTGATGCCGTTGGCAGTCGTCCTCAATCGGTGCTGCAAGACTCGGAAACCCGAAAACCTGATCCTCGCTACACCAGGCACCCCTGAGGGCCACAGACTGGCTCCCAACCCTCGGTCTGCACTCGGGCTGAAAGCGTAGGCGGCAAGCCCCAAAACCGACAACAGAATCAGCTGGATCCCCACACACCAGTCCAACTTGAATAGGGTGCAACGAGCAGTCAAGCTCTTGCAGCCCTAGCCTGCAAGGTAAGCCCAGTAAACCCGAAATCGTCGGGTTCAGTTCTCAGGGGAGGCGGCAGTGATCAACCGACTGTCGCACTCCAGCACCTCGCTGCATGCTCAGTGGCAACTTCAGAACATTAGCACTCTTCAGAGGTCCAACTTCACTGTTTCGGCGGCGAGGCATCCGAAAGGTATGAACCAAGCAGAAAGTGCGGGGCCATCTGTTCCAACTCTCATGGCAGGAGCCAAGGCTTCACTACAGGCCCATCCAAGCTGGAGGCTGCATGCCTATTCAGGGTTTAGGATACAAGGGATGTCCAGTTTTGGATTTCCGGCCGCCAGGGCTAGGGTCTCCAAGAAGACTTTGAGACGTGAGCGGTTTGTGGATGGTTTGTGATGGGGTGATGTTTAATCTCATCCGACTCATATCCCGGCGCAAGAAGCTCAAGAATGTTCTTGGGTAAACCCTATACCCTAAATCCTATACATGGACCCGGCTGAAACTGAAAGCTGGCCAGCTCCCGAGGCTCCTACGAGTCCACATCATCAAACACTCGAGAAGATGAGGAGAACTGGAGAACTCGAACCTTGGAAACTCCCTGACTCCCTGAGCCTGAGCCCTGCCAAAAGCGAGCCCTGTGAAGTCGCAGCTGAGCTCGGCACATGGCCTCACTGCGGCCGTGGGTCACAAGCCACTGCCTTCGCTCGGGGAAAGGAAAGTCTTTCACAGTCCTCAAACCTCCACTACGAGGCTTGCCCGACCGCGTCTACACCATCCTTTTGCGCGGCAACCGGGCCGGCAAGCTTCTTTAATCGAAGATGCAACTTGAACCGTGTAGCAGCATAGCAGCATTCGAGCTTCCGGAGCTTCTCCTTCCGCCTGTGTGCTCAAGAGTCCATGCAGCAACGGAGCAGAGCCAAACTGCCCAGTCAGGGCATGGCGCAGCGTGTGTGTCCCAATCTCCCAAAATCTTCACGTCAACGAGAGTTTATTTAAGCCCAGGAAGTCGATACATCGAGAGAAAGGAAACGAGAGACGCCCACAGGCTGCGAGTGCCAATATCTGCAGAATTTCTCAGGTACATTGCCTGAGATGTTCCCTCGCACGCATGTTCAAGTGCTCCATGCAAGTAGTTTCTTTTAAAACTACTTGTACTTGCATGGAGCAGTTGAACATGGGGCGGTCAGAAACTGCCTCCCTAAGTCTTGGATATGAAGTAATCGAAACAATTGGCTACTGCCTACAGCTTGCTTCGGCCTGTCCCCATGCCGAATTCGAGCTGCGTGTAAGTGTAAGGATCTCACTGTATCGGACTCTGCCAGCGTGCGAAGGGCTGTCTCCTTCAAGCTGCGGTGCAAGCCGTCGGCAGCACGTGGCCATCCGAGGCACAGGGCACGGCGCCGCTCACTCCAGCACTTACAAGGATGCCACGGACACAGCCAACCGGTGCCGGGCAAAACTCCGATCCAAGGGCCTGCAGAGCCACGGTGGCCAATCTGTGCCACGGCTGACGTGGGTCCGCTGCCGACTGCAATCGGATCCTCAAGGCCGTTGCGTGCTCCCAAGGACGCCTCTGGAGGAGCTGCTTCTTTTGACTGGCCAAGGCCTGAAAAACCATCATCATCGCTTAAGGCCTTCATGATGATCAGCTCGGCGCCGGTCACAGTTGCGGCCGTAGCCAGATCTCTTGACTCCCCTCACAGTTGGTGAAGTTGTGAGCAGCAGCCAAAGCCACAATCCATATGGCGCAGAGCTCTTGATTGAATGCAGTATACTATAAGTGATATGTCTTTCATGACTTCGGAGAAGTACCTTTGCGGGTGGCGCAGGCAAGGAGCGGAAGTGGTCGGGGGGCGGAACTTCAAAGCTTGGGCTTTGTCGGCTCGCGAATCGCGAAGCATCCGCGGATCTTGTCCGTCGTGGGAGGCTCACCGGCTCCCATCCGCTGAGCGGCTGTTGGAAACTTGATTGAAAGTGCACGCGCAGCCTTCATGCGTTCACGGTCAGGGAAGAAGGCGCTGATGCAAGTCCTGTCCTGCCTCTTGGTGCCATTGGAGGATGCCCCGGGATAGTCTAGGGACCGTCGCCTTCGCCTGCTCGAAGTCGATATTTGGACTTTGGAGGTCCGCGTCCTTTCCGCAGCCGTCGGCGCCGAGGTGAGCACAGTACCGAGAGCCCAGAGGATGTACTGAGTCAGAGTCTGGTAATCGAGCAGAGCCTGAAGGTTGTACATCAGGTTCGTTTGCAAGTTTTCGAGGCTCTTCAGGATAGCGGAGGTGCCAGCCCGCAAGGAGTCCCTGCCGCCCGCGGAGTCACACATCACTTTCGACAACCCATATTGCAAAGGCATGCAATCATCCCACGCTGCCCACAGGCGGCATCTCTGAGTTCAGCTCGGGCCATGGAACCTCTGCAGGTTGCAGGCCAAGTCACCTGCCCCTTGCAAGGCCCAACAGCCAGAAGCAATGCTGAACAGCACTTTCTTCATGACATCCGATCTGATCGATCTCTCGTTCTTGAGCTCAACAGCTGTCTCTCAAGTCCAGTCTTCAAGCCTGTGCGCATGTTCTTCAGCTTCACGCTAAGGCAACCAAGCACCGCGCTTCATCGAGGATTTCCTGCGAGCTTGCACACGTGATCGGGCTTCGAGTTTAAAGGTTCGGCGGAAGTTTGGGCAGGGATGCGACACTTCCAAACTTGATTTGGGCTTCTGAAGCCCCTTCTGTCCTGATTCGTCGTTTTCGACACTCTCCGAGGCTCCAAGGTATGGCTTGGCCTCAGGAGTTGCCGAAGACAGCTACTGCTGCTGCTGCTGCTGCCACTACTACTACTACTACTACTACTACTACTACTACTACTACTACTACTACTACTACTACTACTACTGCTACGGGTAGTGCGAAACAATCTACGTTTTTCTTCCCACCGACTAGTGACCAATCAAATGCATGTCTCGTAGCACTACGAGGGTATTCGGGCACAATGGTTCAATTATATCTTGAAGTACACACAACTACGACTACTGCAAAACACTCAACGCTTTGTGTATCCACGGACTAGCGAAATAATCGAAAACCTTCTGGCTCATATGGCAGCTCGCAAATGCTGAACCAGCAAACCCCACACCCCCAAACCCCCATGCCATACCCCTCGCCCACTTGAACCTACTCACCCCGCTCCCCCAGAAAAGGAGCAGAAGGGCAAGAACTCCAAAGTATGGGCGTTTACGGTATGCTGCTTGGAGTTTGGGAGTTTAGCTCCGGGTGTAGACATGCAGCATACATACCTTGCATCGAGAGCGCCGGAAAATCGTTTTTCGACAGTCATAACCATAGCTGAGCTAATACTTCGCTGGCCACAATGCCTGCATATGTTCAGGCTCACGCAACGCTTGCTGTGGGCACGGGTCTGGTGGCAGAAAAAGATACATGGCGACGTGCTCAGACTGAAGGCAGCTGCCCATCTGCGCAACAGGATTATGCTACAACCAGTTCCTGCTCCTAGCACAACTTGCCGCTGTCACAGCCGGCGTTCGACGCTTCCTTTGAGCAGAATTCCAGCCCCCCTTCTGTGCAATTGCCTCTGGCTCCACAACGGGCGGCCTCTGCTGCGCAAACGCATCTGGAGTTCGGTACATTTGCCTTCTCCAGCAACTGGACACATTTTGAAAAACACGAGCTGCAAACTCCATGGCCGCCAGCAGCCCCTTCTGCAGACCCGAAACTCTTTTCGCAACCGGAGCTGGGATGCTCCTGCCCATAAGCATCTACAGGCAGCAATCCCGTCCACCAGCTTATCTTGCCGGCATTGCAACCACCTGACTCGAAAAGTTTCAATTCCTGCCCAAGATCACTGGAAGTTGCCGGAGTCACCGAACCTGAAGGGCAGGCCACCGGACTGCGATAGAAAGCCTTAACCACCTGCCGGAGACACCAAGCGCTGGAGACACAGTGTCCTCCGGTTGGGAGCTCCACTTTGGCTTTGCAAGTTGGCACAGCTTCGAAGGTGGCACGGGCAGATCGCAAGGGAGTCTGCCCATCCAAGTCGCCGTTGGTCACTAGAACCGTCACGTTACTCCAAGGATGACCGTTGCTGTGCACAAGCGCAGAATTCTCGCGATAGCCGTACTTGTTGAACACATCTTGATATCGGCTCATCAATGTCACGAAGTCCGGCGCCCAGAAGACGTGCTCGTCGAAGAAGTCTCGCCATGAAGCTAAACTGCAGCTGCCATGCCTTGCATCCTCCAAACCCCAGGCATGTAGCTCAGGAGGTCCCTTCCTTGGTGAAAGCAATTCGCATACGACACGGCGGGGCTTTTGTTGGTGCTTGCTCCCACGACGTCTACAACTAAGGTCCCTTCCACATGTCACCGAAGCTGACGACGTGGTGAAGAATCGCGGAAAAGGATGACGGATAGGTTACAAAGTAGCCCTCCGCACGCCCAACTCCGCCATCGATTAAGTCAACAACAGCCCAGAAATCACTTGGGATGGCCGTTGCACTTGTGTCTCTGACACACCTTCGCAAGGTGAGGACCAGCGAGACAAAAGTTTGCATTGATGTGGACCCTCGCGTAACATCCAGATAGCCTATAGCACCCAGAGCCTCCTTGACTGAGGCCTTGGCCGTCCACCCTGAAAGAATGGACGACTTGGCAAAACGCTCCCAGAAGTACTTCCCACAAAAACCGCCGCCCGAACCATCGGCGCCGATGGCCTTGTCAATCTCCTTCACAGCCTCCCCAAACCAGATGGCAACAGAGCCAGTGGCAGGTGCGCCTAGTTTGCTGCGACAATCTGCCTCGCAATACTCGTCCAACAGCCGCTGCCCGGCACGGTTGGCTGCCAAGGCATATTGCCCAAAGTCATAATCCCCACTGCAAACGCCATCAATGCCGACATGCGAGACGATTACAGGAAACTCCTGGCCCTGCAGTTCCAGGAAGCGTCGAGCCCACACAGTTCCATAGGAAAAGCCATGGATGCCAACATCGGCAATGCTTCCTGTCTCACTTTGAATTGCCATGATGACGGAGGCCAAATCTCGCGCCGCATTCGCAGCAGTGAAATGCTTGGGCGCGCCAATGTCGTCTGAGATTTCCGCCAGACAAGCATCAACAGTTTCGGCAGATACGTTGCCAAGGCCTACCCACTTCATCCAGGAGTTGCCCCAGGGCAGCTTACCAGGCTGCTTGCGGACTTTCGGGCAATCCAACACGGTGGACCATCCAGTGCCGCGGTGGTCCAACGCATAGGAGACCTTTCCAGGGACTGAGATCATTCCCAGCAAGGGATGTGAAGGCCCACCAGGGCCTCCTTGCATCATCCAGAGCTGGCCATCGCTTTCTCTGGCAGGCTCAGAACGCTTCACCGTCACAATGATGTTGCCACCGGCCAAGCCCTGGCTATAGTCGAGTGGCACTCGGTATCTGCGGCACATGCCGCCTGAAAGACGCCTATGCGGAGATGGGGGGCTCACCCCGGCTCCTAAGCCCGTCTCATATCTTGCCGCAGACATGGGGCAATTCTCCCAGTCTGCAACCGGTTCGGCAGGGCTGACAGTGATCGCAGGTACAGGTATCGGGGAGTAAGGCAAGTCCTGGCAGATTTCGTCGCCAGGTTGTGGTGGTGCGGCGGCAAGGGTGGTGGTGGTGGTGGCAGCAGTGGCAGTGGTAGCAGTGGAGGTGGCGGTAGAGGTAGTGGTCACGGTAGAGGTGTAGGTGGCGGTCGAGGTAGAGGTAGTGGTGTTGGCAGTGGTAGCGGTGGAGATAGAGGTGGTAGTGGCAGTGGTCGTTGTAGGGGCCGGAGTGACAAAGTTATGGATTAAGACTGGACCCAAGCCCAGACTCCCAAGTACGAGACTCGTGGCCACAACAATCTTGATCGGCGTCCATGTCCTTGGCTCTGCCCTTAAGGCCCTTGCAGGGTCTTCTTCCACTTGTAAA
Organism: Symbiodinium sp. clade A Y106; assembly: GCA_003297005.1. Lineage (NCBI taxonomy): Eukaryota > Dinophyceae > Suessiales > Symbiodiniaceae > Symbiodinium > Symbiodinium sp. clade A. Next base: position 136,274 of record BGNK01002226.1, read on the forward strand.
GACTCCATGGCAGGATATGCGCATCTAGTCGCACCTACTCTGCTTGAGTGTGCTTTCGGCATGCCCAGTTACGAAGAGGAAGCGATGCCTTCACTGCTGCGAAACATCTCGACCGAAGTGCTTAGAATGCCCGAACAAGCTGTCCCTCCGACGCCAGCTGTAAGCTGAAGCACCAGCTCTCAAAAGGTAAAAGGATGCCTCGGCTGCACTTCCGACCGTCCTGCATTCAAACCGTCTGTGTTCCTGAGGATCCGGTCTTCAGACGCAAAAGAACTCTTCAGACTTCCAAACTTCAGGACATTCTGTGAAGGAGATGGCGATGAGAGAACACGCTCGGAAAAAGCCAGCCTCAGCCCTGACAGCCCGAAGCAAACATCTGCAACAGCCGAGGAATAAAACCCAACCAGACCTTCCAAAACCCCATAAGACTCGCATAAAAAAAAAACTAACGAGAACCTGCAAGACGCTTACGAAGCCCTAGAAAGCTCTATAAATGCAAACCAAATACAAAACCTTCGGCTCAGGCTGATACAGGTAGCTCACTTCCTTGGATCTGTCCAGCTTCACGGCCAGGCTGCGGCTGAAGACCTTTGCAGGTCACCAGCTGACAGTTTACGGTCTATATATGGATGAGGTTCAAGGCTTACCAGTTTATCGCTCTAGGAACTACACGGCTTGCATGGTATATTGGCTGGTTTTGCCTGATGACTTGGCGCTCTATAGGCGAGTGCTGCTGTGGTACCCGGGCATGAAGACGCTGTGAAACTTCAGCCACAACCACGGAGAATGCGAAGTACACTCCGAGGTCTCGAGCCAACTCGATGGGCATGCGGGGGTTTGGGGTTCGCGGACGAAATGCTCCCCCTACTATAAGGCAAACCCTAAGCCTTAAGCATTCCTCACTTTCAGCTGCAACGCTCCGCTGGGTCTGGGCTTGTGGCCGCGCAGGGAGAAGCCGCAGCTCCGACTGCATGGACCGGATCTGAAATTCTGAAAGCTATGAGTTGCAGAGACCGCTGCTCTGTGATCATCTGCCTACGTTTTGGCACTCGCGCTCGACGACCCATCTGTGGACTAAGCATCTGCGGAATATTGTGGAATCAACGACTTCTGCCAACTTGCAAAGCAACTAAGTTTATGACTTTGCATGTGCTGCGACAGGCTCCATACATCGACTATGAATATGGATTTTAACGAAAACTTGCACATATTTTGTGTGAAATCAGAATTTTCAATGAAATTGCACATCTTGTTTATGATTTACCAAAGGTTCCGAGAAAAAAACAACGGGGCCCACGGGGCGGAGCGCCCGGAAGGCCGGCGACGGAAACCTGCAACACACACTGATATGAGTCCTTAGAGCCTTAAGGTAAGGGTTCCTGTAAAGGGATTTCTTTAACTCTAAGGTTTCCTTTAGGGGTCTAGGCTGAGTGCTTTACAGAACATGCACGCTCTTCTGGAAAACTTGCACTGTGGAACACAACCCAAAATGCAAGCACAAAAGAAGGAAATCCGTGCCATCTTGCACAGAAGTAACTTCATACCAAAAAAGTTTCTTTGTAGAGAAATTTCGAAGTTGTGTTTTTTGAACATTAGTTTTGAAATGTTTTGAAACTATGATTTCCGTAACAACCACACTGCTGGCAAGGACCATCCTTGACGTGTAGGTGCAGGTCAGGCTGCCCACGATCGGATCACCACCCACTGCTTCGAGGCCAGAACAACGGCAACAAATCGTACTTCTTGGCGCTGGGGCACCGCATCGAGGCCAACACAACGGCAGCAAAACGTACGTTCTAGCACTGGGGCACAGCGTCGACGCCAAAACAGCGGCAACAAATCGTACTTCTTAGCCCTGAGGAATCGCTTCGACGCGAAAACAGCGGCAACAAATCGTACTTCTTAGCACTTGGGGCACCGCTTCGAGGCTAAAACAACGGCAACAAGTCGTACTTCTTAGCACTTGGGGCACCGCTTCGAGGCCAAAACAACGGCAACAAGTCGTAATTCTTAGCACTTGGGGCACCGCTTCGAGGCCACAACAACGGCAACAAAACGTACGTTTTAGCACTGGGGCACAGCGTCGACGCCAAAACAGCGGCAACAAATCGTACTTCTTAGCCCTGAGGAATCGCTTCGAGGCCAAAACAACGGCAACAAATAGTACTTCTTAGCACTTGGGGCACCGCTTCAAGTCAAAAACAACGGCAACAAGTCGTAATTCTTAGCACTTGGAGCACCGCTTCGAGGCCAAAACAACGGCAACAAATCGTACTTCTTGGCACTGGGGCACTGCATCCAGGCGAAAACAACGGATAAAGCTTTTTTTTGCAGTGGGCGCGGCCGCAGGCCGCAAGCCGCAGGCTGCAGGCCGCAAGCAGGGCCGGGGGCCGGGGGCCGCGGGCCACGGGCTGCCCACGGGCTGTGACGCGGGCCGCGCCGCCGACATGCTTGTCGTCGTATGACCAGGCAGCAGCAGAGCAGTAGCAGTAGGACAATGACCACAGCACAACTGCGGACCTAGGCTTGCAGGGAGCTGGACAGAAAATGCAAGCACCACGAACGCAAGCTCGAGGCTGCACCTCAACTTCCGTCATTACAGACAAATTTATGCCTTGCACGGAGCGTGGTGGGTGTGGCGCCGACCGGAGGGCAACGGCGCCCGATGTTCTTCCCCTCTCTCGGTACTGACATCTCATTGCAAGCCGAAGTTGGGCCACGAAAGAGCGACACACCGCAACAACAACAGCAACGTTATGCGTGATTAGTGACACAAACACTGTCCGACAAGATAGTGATGGTTGGGTTAATGCACCCAACGCAAGCTGTTGCCGCCCGACCCGAGTGACCGAGAAGCAAATTGTTAGACAAGGGGAGGGTACGAGGAGATAAGAGCAAGAAAAGGTGCTGAGGTGGGGGGAGGTGTGTGCACAAACAAAACTCCGCTGGAGGCAAACAAACAATGCCTCGGAGCTCTTGTACCTACAGTACTGGTTGCAAACGGATGTTGATAACACCTGCCTGGCATGCGTTTGGGTCTGGGTTTGGGGGGTTTAGGGTTTCAGGTTTGGGGTTTGGGGTTTAGGGCTTTGGGTTTGTGGTTTAGCGTGTAGCGTGAAGCGTGTAGGGTGAGGGGGTGCAGAGTGTAGGGGTTGTAGGATCATGGGGTTTAGGCTTTAGGTCGTGGGCTCAGGGTTTGCGGCTTCACGAGCCTTGGAGAATGACGGTTTTCGTTTCAAGAGAGTTTGGGATTTGGGCGTTCAGATTCGAGTTCAGGCGTTGGAGAAAGGCAATGCCCCTGAGATGGTTGTGAATGACATGGGTTCGGTATCTTACAGCGTTAAATAGCTGGCACACAGTTGGTTTCGTGTCATGATGCAAGGGAGCAACTTTGTCTTCGGCTGTCTCCTGGAAGCAAAGGTTCTTCGCGTCTGACCACCCGCGGGCATGGTCGGTTCACTGCTGTGTGATCGAGCACTCGTCCTAAAAAGCGGTGAGCCCAAGTGATGCGCATCGCGTTGTATTTCACGAGATTCCCAGGGGTCGGAGAGACTCGTCGTCGTCCTCATCACCATCATACCACCAAGAGCCGAAGCAGCAATGCAACAGTCAAAAGTCTCCTGAAACTCCTACGCCTCAGCAGTCAGGCAAGAGCTTGAAGATTACTCGCCAGTGTTCCGCATCGAGACTGTCGACATCAATCCTGCAGATGGGCTTCGAAGGAGACCTTTGCGGCCTCCTTGCCTTCGTCCGTGCAAACCATTCATTCGTCGCTTTGCAGAACACGGCATCCATCATTTCACACCTGAGAGGGCTCTGTCGTCGAAACTTCCGTTTAAGAGAAGTGCTTGAAAAGAAACGGAACTGTGAAGAAGTCGAGTTCTTGAAACAACAGGCCCCCACCTAAGCGGGAGTTGCAGCGCGGCCTCCAGCACGGCAGGGCTTGAGGAGATCAGCACTCCCTTCGGGACGTTGCGGCTTCGTCTTACAACGGGCCAGGGCTTGCAGGGGGCACTGGACAAGGCTCGCTTCAATTCGTAGGCAGCTCTTGCCAGCACCACCACATCAATTGCTGCGTGAGGCGGGGATAAGTTAGGCACAGCCGTTGACCGAGCGTTGATGGAGTCTCTGCATTCCTTCCACAACTGGCCCGTCATGCGAAGGCTGGCATTACAGATCAGATAGGCCGCCACGCTACAGTTCGTCTCTTTCAAGTAATCGTAGGATGCAGCTACCACATTTTCAGGAAAGTGTGCCTCCAAGATGTCCAAGAGCTTCAACTGCTTGTCAGTTTCTCCGATCTTATCTGGAGTCGCGTCGAAGACCTTCGAGAGGTACGTCGCGAAGCTCTGCGGAATACCTCGGAAGGAACTGCCATCACCCTCAACATCACCTCTGGAGGCTCCCCTTGGAATTGAGAGCTGTGGGATGCAAGGTCCGCTGAGAACTCTAGACATTCTGATAGGCATAACAAAACAGTAATCACCGGAATAGTAGTACTCATGCATCCTAAACCCTAAACTTTCCTAAACCCTAAACTCCTAAACCTTCAACTCCGACACTCCCAAACCCTAAACTCTTAAACCCTGTCTTCGACGAAACCTCAGAGGATTGAAGGGTCTTAATACTTAGAATAGGGTTTTGGGACATGTTATACTATACTCATAATACGCCGCCCTCAAGAACCCCCAATCCAAAACCCTAAACCCTCTCCTTCTGATGTATATTTAAACCTTGTGGACATTTTTCGTACAGCGGGCACCGTTCTCAAGCCGATTTTCGTACAGTCGGACCAATGCTATGGCAGGTGTTCGTACATCGGACCAATGCTATGGCAGGTTTTCGTACAACCGGACCAATGCTATGGCAGGTTTTCGTACAATAGGACCAATGTTATGGCAGGTTTTGGTACATCAGACCAATGCTATGGCAGGTTTTCGTACAGTGTCAGATGTGTGCCATAGTATGGTTCTAGGGAAGAGTATTAGTACTAGTAATTGAAACTATAACAACATAACCTATGTTCGTTTACATTGAAAGTGTTGAACTAAGCTGAGGGTAATGGTAAAACTTTTTTGGATAGGCTGGGTATTATTCCAGGTTCTAAACAGCGAGCTCGACTAGACACTGCTCGACCAGAGCTGCTGAACCTTAACCCCAAAACCCTAAACCCCTAAACCCTCAACCCTAAACTCTATTTAGGCCCCTATATTATCAGTTCACGGTCAGTGCAAAGAGCAGCCCCACGCCGCGTGCGGTTTGAGTGTTCCTGTTGCGAATTTAGGTTGCCAGAATAGGGATAAACATAATGTTAATTCTAGTAAGAACAAGAACAATACTAACGGTAATAAGAAAAATTACAACAACAATGCGAATCACAAGAATAACCATAATGCAAAATAATAGGATCTATCGTGAATAAAAATGGTTTCCTCGCAATGAAAACTTGAAACAAATTCCTGTCAAAAACTCAGGCTTAGCATCAAGGGATTGTCGCCCACGGGAAGCATGCAGCATACAGGGAAATGCATTCCATCAGGCTGAAAAATAAAAGGACTTTGTGGTGCCACTCCGCCTTCATGTTCATCGGTTCCGACGAAGACGTGCGGTGATGACATGAGCAGTCGGCGTCAATGAAAAGCTGAACCCCGGACCCCCTAAACCCTCAACCCTAAAACCGGGCGGGTTGCTCGTGTTCTTGGTCGTCTCCGCATACGAGGATGCGATCCAGTTTGCCATGTCTCGGTGCAGCACCGCCACAGACAGGCAGACGTCTTTACCAATGATACGCCTTAAACACTCCCAGTTCTCGTTTCTGAATAAACTGAAGGCTTCGCTGGACAAGAGAACAAGGGACGAGGATTTCAGCTTCGACCTTGCAAAGCCGATAGCCTTCTGTAGCTCTTGTCGCGTTCGCTGTTGCCCGGAAGATTTGTCGTCGGTGAGTGCTTCACAGTCCGAGTGGAGAATCGGTCGACCAATATCTCGCCCAGTGGCTTTTGGGTGACCACGGAATCCCAGGCTCACGCCCCACTTCTCTTTCAGCCATGCTTCATTCTCCACTAGGAAGTTCTGGAAGGCCGAGGTGCCTGTCTTGTGTGGCCCGACATGGATCAGCATCCTGGGGCCCTCGCAGGCTCTCTCCGCTTCCGAGATCTCAGCATCCCGCCCAGAAAGCAAAGGGAACAGGTCCCGCATCACCACTGCCAGGGCCAGGGCAACCAAGAGCAATGCAGCGCCCACAGCCGGGCGACATGGAAGGGCCATTAGCAGACAATTTAGTCCATTCTGGGTTTAGGAATTAGGGGGTTAGGGTTGAGGGGTCATGAGTAGGGTTTTGGTGCTTTGAGGATTGAAAGCTTGGTGCGTTTAAAGACAAAGCGAATCGAGAAGGCTCTGCAAGTGCAGTTAGGCTCTAGCTGCACATAACCAAACTACTGCCGCTGATGGCCGGCGGGTGGCAGGCTGTATGGCATCTCACCTTAAGCCGCTTTGGGTTTTGGCTTTTTGGGTTCAGGGTCATGGTTAGAGCACTTGTCGGACGATCATTTTGTCACATCCCTGGCTCGGAACGCACAATTTACCCTCGAATCGTCACTCTCTTCTCGTTCGCTTCTGTCGTAATCAAAATTTCGCCCCCGACTCTAGACTTCGCGCCCTCAACCCAAACGCTTGTTTTTGCTGGCTCTTCGCCCGAAACCTGCAGGTATGAAAGAAGATATGCACCAAGATGCCTCTGGCAACTTTGGTGTCTGCTGGCACGGCACCTTCCGGTTCCGAAGCCGGCTCAGGTCCTTACAGCTTAAAATCGAGGGTTCCTGTCATGTTTTTTTTGCTTGAACTCCTTTTTCCCAGAGGCTGCACATCCGCTCCTGTCATGTTTAGGGTTTAGGCATTAGGGTTTAGTGTTTAGGGTTTAGGCTTTAAGGGCTATATGGTTTCTGTCTATACGCCAAAAGCAGATTCGGGCCTGAACTCAAGGTATAGGGATTTCTGGCTTCAGCTTCGCAGTTTCTAGGGTTAGGACTCATATGTTATGGGGGCCTTCATAGTGAACATAGTGTTTTGGGGTATAGTGCACTACTACTGCATTTAGCTATGCTCCAGGGACTACGACTACTTCTACGACTGCTATGACTGCGACTGCGACTACGACTACGACTACTGCTACTACTACTACTACTACTACTACTACTACTACTACTACTACTACTACTACTTCTACTACTCATAATAATCATAAGAATACTGACAATGATCCTAATAAGGTTAATACTGCTTCAGGCCGCTATATTGAGGATTTGGGGCCTGAATTGAGGCACGAGCTTTGCGTTCAGGGGCTCGAGGACCATTATCTGGCTTAGGAAAGACAATGCCGAAAAGAGCATGGCCCGTACACGTCGTAAGATTCAGGACACACGAGCGCTGACCTCAACAGAAAGACTAGGGATTGAACAATCTTTGCACTGTAGCAATTTTGGAGAACCCGAATGCCCTAAAAGGCACTCTTATCCCTAAGTAATTACTCAGGCACAGGAAGCCCCCATAAACGGTAACGATCGTCTCTTTACAACCCTATAAGCCCCTTTTACACCTGCTTCTACTTCTCAAGGCCCTTACATCAACATTTCTACAGCATTGTAGTAGTAATAGTAGTAGTCGTCGTCGTAGTAGTTGTTGTTGTTGCTGTTGCTGTTGCTGTTGTTGTTGTTGCTGCTGCTGCTGTTGTTGTTGTTTTACTCTTGAACTTTTTCTAGTACGGGTACTTGAACGCAAACTCCTCTGAATCGACCTTGGGTCGTTTTTTGGCAAATGTCCGAAGGCGCGCGCTCCCGGGCACAGCAGGGAGGGCGCGAACGGGTCATCTGGGCCACTGACAGGGTTTGAGTCGAACTCTTACAAGCGTTTGATAACGCTAACTTAGTGCAGGCTTACAGAGTTTGATTCGAATTCTTGCAAAAGTCTTTATATGGCTCTTCTGATTTGATAATGCGGCCTTGTAGGGTTTCCCAAAAGCACTACCAAGTCAAATATGGGGTCTTAGTCCTAACCCTGGCTTGTCCTTGTTACAGGCTTTAAGGTCTTCTAGAAGAAACTCCCTAGCCTGCTCCAGACCTAGCTGCAACTGCTGCTTGAGGGATTGCATAGGACTTCAAATAGGAAGAAACTCAAATGGTGAAGGTTGCAATTGGGCTCTCATGTAAACCCTACACTAAGGGTTTAGGGTTTAGGCCCGAACGGCTTGGTAAGGGAGGGCACGAAGTCTCGGACTCCGGATTGAAGCTTCCTGAAGCACTAGCTTATCGGTCGCAACACTTGTCTTGAAGGAAACCGGGAAATATGCTTGACATCAAACGAAGGACCAAGGAAGGATCTACAGCCCTACCTCAACCTCTTCGTCTAGAGGCTATACCCGATTATGCGGGGAAGAGTACGGGTTTCTTACCTGCGAGTTTGCAGGGTGTGGCCACGGGTACAGCCTACATACGCTGCAGAATAAAGGCTTAGACCCAAACCCACCAAGAGGCCCAGAGGGTGCGATATCGGCGCCCCCTTCCTTTGGAAGGAGGCAGTTCTGGAAAAGCAGACTAGGCACCAGGTCTGCAGCCGAAGCATCAACCAAAAAAAATCACGGCAGGGCCTACGTGGTTTAGGGCTTAGGGTTTAGGCTTTTTTCTTTTTTGAAGCTTCTTAGGGTTTAGGCTTTAAGTTCCAGGGTGTATTTGAAGGCGCAGGTTTGAAGTTCGCGTTGACCTATGCGCTCATGGAGTTTCAGGTTACCTGCACGAAGGCTTAGGATCATACATACCTTGCAAATTAGAACTGGGTTCGGGGGGGCTTAGGATGCCTTACAAGTTAGAAAAGGGTTATGGGGGGGAGCATATCACACCACATTGAAGAAAGGGACCCGGAGGAGTAATGACACAGATTACTGAGGCTCCTACATTTGATAGTGTGCAGGGCTAAGGGCTTGGACCTATCACAATGGGAAGCCCTAAACCCTACATGCCCCAAAACAAACAGTACAACGAGCGACAACAAACCTACAACCAGATAGTCAAAGCAACCCTATAGTTCCTAGAGCAAACGGCGACCATGGCGCTTTTAGAAGACTGCACACCTCAAAGGGCAGTCGCAGAACCTTAAATTCTAAGCCCCTAAACCTCTAAGGCTCACAAAACCCTTAAAAACACTGAACCCCTAAACCTCAAAGGGCCCTCACAAAGAGAGCTTGGTTGATCCGTCGGTCAAAGCAAGGCTCCCTGAGGAGAAACTCATCCTCGTCGGAACGTCATCCTCAGGATTCGTCACCTCCGAGTTTTAGGGTTTAGGGTTTGCAGCTTAGGGTTTACGGTTCAGGGATGTCAAGGGTGTTGCATGAAGGGTCCTGGGATTAGGTTTTGGAGTTGTGCTGGCTCTGCCTTTATCTGGCTTCATGGAGTCGGCTCACGAAGGCTCTTTGTGAGTAAAAGGTTGAATTAGGAATTACGGGCTATTTCGGGTTCAGGGTTCGTCAGTGGTGTTACGAAACGTGGCTCAGGTCCCTCTACTTCATAAGAATAGGGTTAGGGGTGAGGATTCGCGGCTTCTAGCGTACGGGGTACAGCGCTTTGCGACCGAAAGATTCGGGCTCTGTATGAGGTTTCCTCGTACTCCTCAAGAAGGACTCTTGGGGCTGTGCCGAGCACTTTGAACAGTTTGTGGGGGTTTTAGGGCTCTTGTAGGATCCGTGCGGTGTTTTCGAAAAGGCGCCAAGGCTGCAAATGTTTCAGAAAAGGCTGTTGCCCCTCCCTATTGGGGGGGGGGGGGGGGGGGGAGGGGGTTAAGGGGCTCCGGGGGCTTCGGTTAGGGGGGTGGGGGGNGGTTTTTGGGGTGGTTTTGGGCGTGTGTAAGATCCCGTCGGGTGTTTACGAGAAGCGGCCAGGGTTGAAAATGTTTAGAAAAAGGTTGTTGCCCCCCCCTATGGGGGGGGGGGGTCGGGGGTAAGGAGTTAAGGTGCTCCGGGCGCTTCGGTTAAGAGGTTGCGGTGTGTACAGGGTTAGCGAGACTTATTCCTAATCTGAAACCTACATTCAACACCAAATCGATCCCTGGGTTGGGAATCTGTTTCCTTCTCGACCGGCTTCGTGCGGCTGTGGGATTTGGGGTTTAGGAATACGTGGCTTACGGTCTAGGGTTATGGCAGCTGTTTAGAGCGTTGGTGTTTAGGGCTTGGGATGCTTTGGGGTTTAGGGGCTTGTGGGTTCATGAAGGCTATGGCATTATTTATGGGTTTATGGGTTTAAGGTGTAGGGCTTACGGACCCTGTGACATGAATCAGAACTCCAACCGTATCCTGCGACCAGTATTGATACAGTACTAGTACCGACACCATTCACCGAAATAAGGCTTGATTTGCAATGCGAATTGGATCAGCGTGTCACACCCCTAACAACAACACAACCGAAACCCTAACCACTACGATTGCAAAGCCCTCGAGCCTTGAAACCTTAAAACCCGGAAAACCTAACACCGGGAAATCTCCACTGCCAAAGTCGCAAAAGCTTCCAACCCCAGAAGGCTCAAACCCCCTTAGGCCCTAAAACCCTCATCCAACCCCTAAGCCCTAAACCCTAAACCCAAGCCCTCTAAACCCTGAAGTCCTAGACCTCGAAACTCCCCATCCCCAGAGACCCGAAGCTTGAAACACCCGCCTTGAAAAGCAACAATGCCCTAAACCCTAAATCCTAGACCCTAAACCCCAAGCCCTAAACCCTAAGCCCTGAACCCTAAGCCCTAAACCCTTAACCCTAAAGAGAAGACCCTGAGCCCAGCCTGCGACGCACCGTGGTACCAGTTTTGTTCCTCACAGGGAGACGACGAAGACGACGACCACTACTCTTACTACTAATAATATTATTCGCAATTATAGTAATAATAGTAATAATAGCAACAATAGTAATAAATAGCAATAATAGCAATAACAGTGATGATAGTAATGAGAATAGTACCCTGGCTCTACACCCCATACCCTAAACCCTAAACCCGGAGCCACCACCGCTGACTCGTGTTTTGGCTTCATTCGTCGTCCATGGCCGGGTGCACAACGTCTTCTCTGCGCTTCGGCATGTGGCTTTCCGTTTGGTGATTCTGGTGGTTTACAGTGGGGTTTAGGGATTAGGGATTTCCTTCTAGATTGTTTCAGATCACACCACCCGGCTACCTGTCTCATGGGCAAAGCTTTGGCCTTCGACAGCTCAAACAACCGGAGCACCAAACTCCCACAGCCTCAAATCCAAAACCCCCCTACTTGAGTCCTACTGCCTCTGCCACATGATCCGGAAGCTGGATAGGAAGGGGAGATCTGCAGACTCTAAGACTTTCAAGAACCCTATAAATCATAGCTTCAATCTTCAGCAACGACCGGTTCAGGGTCGCCAGTACTTGGACTCCCAAACCCTCAAGCCGTAAACCATAAACCCATACATCCAGAACGCCTTAACCCCCATAAAGCCTCAAATCCCCTCCAAACCCTACACTTGGCCCCAAGACTTGAACACCAAAGCCCAAACCCAGAAACCCTTATTATATGGATGCCTGTCATCTTGGTATGGATGCCTTTCGCAGACTACTCTTGAGCCCTTAAAAAGCTCCTCAAGCCCCAACACCTGTCAACGCGTCCTCGATCTGTTTCATCGTGAAGTTGTCATCCGCCTCATCACGCGAAGCTGCCGATGCTGGATCCTCGTGGGGACTTGGGATTGTCAGGCAAGCTTCAACTGCAGGGATTTGAAGGGGTCTAATAGAGGGGCCTTTATAATTAGAATAGGGTTTGGGGCCCAGTATATTTAAAAAACAATAAGAACCCCGCAAAATAGAATAGGTAAGTATTAAGGCTCCTTAGTAGTGTTTGGAGTTCTGAGTTTTGGTTTTTCCGCTTAGAGGGAATCCGAGAGTAGGTATCCGGGTAGAGAAAGTTGGAACTTCGTCCATGGTCTGTTGGATTGTGGAAACTCGCGGTTTGGCTGGAGCTTGCGGCATGCACCCTACTGTTCACAGCCCCAAGACCTGCAGATAGGGTTTACGGTTTAGGGGTTTAGATTTGGGGTGTTTAAAGTTGAGAGTTTGGGGTTTAAGGTTTAGAATTTAGGGCCAAAATCTACCACCTGAAAACCTCGAAACCCCAAACCCTAAACAATCTAAACAGACCCCAAAACCTCACCTCTACATCCTGTAGGCTTTGGGTTATGGGGTGTGGAGTTTAGGGTGTAGGGCCGAAGTTTAGGGAACCCAAAATCCTAACCTTTAAATCTGAAGGCTGTCGGGCGTAGGGTCGCGAAAACGTCCCAGGCCACGTGCTGCTCGATTTTTGATTTTAAGACGCGAACAATTTCACGAAGATACGGAACACCCTAAACCCCCAAGCCCTAAACCCTAAACCCTTGCACTGCAAACCCGCACCCTCCAAACTCCAAAGCATGAACCTAAGAAAGCCCCTGACCCAAGCACTGGCCACCCTTTCACAAGTCCTTGTAACTGAAAGTCCTTACTTGGCCTGCATGAGACATTTCGAACATCTCCACGAAGCGACATAAAACTCTTGCCCACAACTCTTATAAATGACGCCTTACAGACAACGCCCCTCGACAAGTCCTTGTATCGGTGCATCCTGCCGGCTATCTCGGCCACCTGCCTTGTTTGCAGACCTGAACCCAGCTGGGTGTAGGGCTCAGGGTTTTAGGGTTTAGGGTCTGGGGTTCTTATGGCATCACAAAGCCACCGGGCCTCTGCTTAAAGGGCCCTAATGAAGTCTTGCCGACGAAATAACGGTTGAAACTGTCGACTGAGAAAAATCATAAGACGCAAAGCCCCAACCCTAAACCCACAAGAAGAATGCAAAAAAGGTTAATATAGGGGCCTGAATACTTAGAATAGGGTTTCGGGGCCTATTTTCTATAACTATAATAAGGAACCCCCAAAATAGTATAGGTAATTATTAAAGGCACCTATATTAGGTTTTGGTAGATGGAACTAAGCCTTCCGTGACTTTCCTAAACCCTTCATGTCCATGTCGATACAAAAGGGAACCATGGGCTCGAGAAGCTCTGGGCTTAGGGTTGTGGAGGTAGTAGGGTATATCATAATACCTCGGGGTGTTTGATTTTTTGGGGTTGGGGTTGTGAGTTCTGGGGCAAAAGAAAACGCAGACGAGACAAAAACAAAGGAAAGCTCAAACCCATAAACCCAAAGCCATAAACCTGAAATCCTGCGACCACAAATCCTCGGAAATCCATGAAGCCTACAGGGGGTTTGACGATTAGAACAGGGTTTTGGGCGTATGTTACAACAAGGTTTAGGGTTTAGGAGTATGATTTGACCAGCGAACCCTCAAAATGACATCACTCACTATTCAGGCCCCTGTTCTAACCTAACCCCAGACCCTAAACCCTAAACTCTGCTTTGACCCCTGTGAAGATAAACTCAAACACTTCAGGTCCCTACATCACCCACCCAGAAACGATCGATCTACAGACCCTTGCAGAGCCTTTATGAACCTATAAACGGTTCATAGAACCCTAAACCCTAAACCCCCAAACCCCAATCCCTCAACCCCACACCCTGAACCCTAAACCCGGCACAACCCCATAGTATCACTCCTCTCTTCTTCAACCCAAAAGTTCAAACTTTCTAAGATAGAGCTAATATATAAGGGCAAAAAGTTTAAAGTTCCCCCGTTCACTATCTAAGACTCTAAGACTCAAGATCCAGGCCCCTCTAAACAAACGACCTCGCACTCCGCAAGCCTCCCGAAACCAAGGCCCGGCTCTTAGGCGTCGGGGGTTCGGGGTTTAGGAATTTAGGGTTTTAGGGGCTTAGGGTTTAGGGTTTGGGGATGAGGATTCATGGTTTACGTTGTAAGGGGTTAATGAGGGTTTAGCGTTTAGATTTTAGGGTTTAAGGATTTGGTGGCCCATGAATCGAAGATCCATGGAGCTTCCCACCGTAACAACTCGACCTTGCAGGTTGAGTCTCTACGGGAAAGCCGACAGATGGAACCCTCCCCTACCTTAAACCACAGAAGCTACTTCTTTTTGTAGTTAGGTGCGCTACCAAAAAACGACTGTTTTGGTAGGTTGAAGTGAACTCTAAACCAACCCTGAACCTCAGACCCCAAAACCTCTCGACCTTGAACAGCAGAACCCAGAACCCCAACGCAAAGTCGATGAAGCCCCCGAAACCCTAAACCCTAGATCCCAAACCCTACACCCTAACCCGTTTAACCCTAAACCGTAACCCCTAAACCCCCCCCCTTCCCGACCTTCTGAGGCAAGTGGTGAGAACGGAAGTGCAAGGACTGTGACGAGGCTCTTATAAGCCTGGGCTTCGGGGTTTAGTGGTTTTGGGGCTGTTTAGGGCTTAGGGGGTTAGGGTTTTTTAGGGCCTAGGGGCTTAGGTGTCGTTTAGGGCTTAAGCGTTTCGGGGTTTCTTTAAAGGCATAGGGTTTGGGGCATAGGGGTTTAGGGTTTATTAGGGCTAGGGTTTAGGGGCTGTTTAGGGTGCTGGGGTTTAGGGGGTCGTTCAGGGCTTGGGGGTCAGGGGTCTGTTTCGGTTGTAGAGGTTTAGGGGCTTAGGGGTTTAGCCTGGGCTTGGGGGAATCGGAAGCAAGATCTTTCGGATGCAGAGGACAGAATACCGAATTCTAAGCCCCCCCCAAAGACGTGACGATGCGTCTTTCAACCCTTTAAAACCGTTAAGCCGTATGAGGCATTATTCAACCAGAAACAATGGCGAAACCCAGAAACCCGTACAACTTCCTACAAGTCTCAACGAAATGACCCTGAAATCTTGCACAGGCGTGACACCCGAAACCCTAGAAACGATGAGAACACTTGTAGTTCTTACTCTGATCCCCTATCTGATCCCCTATCGTACTTGTACAGTGATACATGAATACCGTTGGTTTTTATTGTAAATTATTATAAACGCCCCGAACCCTCAAAACCCCAAAATAGCCTAACAGAACCCCGGCAGGAACCCTTAAAGTTTAAGCGAATTCTTGCAGAGACCCAAGCCCTCACCCCTAGCAAACCCACCGAGAGCCCAGTGGCCTGGAGTAGCTGCCTCTGATCGGCCACGTCGTCGGCATCCATGTCCGGATCGATCGTCGGATTGTGGTCAAGGTCAAAACTTGGAAACTCGAACTGCACATCAGCGATGAGCGTCAAAACCTGCCGAGGAGGTTCAGACAGCTGTAGGTTTAGAGTTCAGGGCTTAGGGTCTCCGGTTGGGTTAGGGCTTTTAATCCAGGGTGTAGGCTGCAGGGTTGAGGGTTTATTCAGGACAGCTTCGGGCCCCAAAAACTAGGGCCACTAGGGGCCCGAGCAGTTGGAACAGCATCTCGCGGTCCGTAGTAGTCTACCCCACGGCTTTGGGTTTTGGGTTTAGGGTGTGTAGCTTCTTTAGAAATGGGGGCGCACCACTTATCGCGCACTTGTGTCAGCATGTAGTCCCGCCCAACCACCCCAACTACTCTCAATTAGGATTCAGGGTTCACCCACCAAAGCTAGGATTGATTGCTGTGGTTGCGCCAGGGCAGGGCAGGGCAAAAGCAGGGAGCAGCGGGCAGGGCAGTGCAGTGCAGGGCAGGGTGGGGCAGGGGCAGTTCAGGGGCAGGGCAGGGCAGGGCAGGGCAAGCAGAAATTGTGTTTTTCTGAGGAGGTGCGTACCTTGTGGCTTACGTCTAGGATACTTGAAAAGCCTAGGCCTCTCCCCAGAGGATGTATTAGGTTCCCCAGAAGCCTTCTTCCTATTATTTGGATTTATAAAAGGACCCCAAATAAAAAGGGCAAAAGGGTACTAAACAGGAACCTAGCGATGGTAGGGCTCCGAGCTTGGGTTTCTTCCGGATGCAATAGGATGTTGGGACAGAGCTTGGATGAAGGGCACAGCACCCGAAACCCCTTTCCAAATCCCGCCTCAACCGCTCGAAAGCCTACGCCTAGGCCTCAAAACCCTAGCATACCCCCTTCAACCCTAAACCCTAAACCCTTCAACCCTAAAGCCTTAACCCTTCGCTTGCTTGCAGCACTGCACCACCAAACACCAGACCGAAAATCAGGGCAATCCTCCAAAATGGCGAGGACAGCAACGCGACACCCAAACTTCGACAGGAGAATGCTCAAGACTGACCAGCAACCCAAGGCCCCCATTGGAATACTTTGCGTTCTCAGGCAACAAGGCCCCAAACCTTAAACCCTAAACCCCTTTCCAGGGTTTAGAGTGTAGGTTTAGGGCAACCGAAACCCCTTAACCCTAAACGGCGCCTCCAAAGACCGTCCCGGTGGTGAAAAAGCCGCCAAGAGAAGTCGCGCGAATCCCGAATCCGAGAAGATGCCGCGGAAAAGCAGCACCACCTAGGGTAGAGAGGGGGGGTTTACCGGTTAAAGGGCTCCTTAACAGAATCCTTAAAGAGATCTAGATGGGGACCTAGGGCCGAGGCCTATGGTTTAGGGTTTAGGGTTGAAGGTTTAGGGCTTAGGGTACAGGGCTTAAGGTTGAGGGTTTGTAGGTTTTTTTCTAGGCTTTAAGGCTTAGGGCCTAAGGTGTGGGTTCAGGGGCCCAGGCCTAGTTTCGAATCACATAACCCTCGCATTGCAACGCCTGAGGCTCGCACAGTGGGTCGACTCGAATACTACAGGGGCCTTAATAATTAGAATAGGGTTTTGGTGTACATTATACTGCAACTATTTTGAGGAACCACCACAATAGTATCGGTAATTATTTCGGCCCCTATATTACCGTTCTATGTGCCAGAGCTTCGGGTTTGTGGGATTACGGTTGAACTAGAAATTACATATACGGCTGACGGTTTGGATCTTTAACTTGTGCTGCATTCTGGAACGGCTTATGTCAAGGAAGCGCAAAAGGGCTTATGGCTTAGGTCCCATAGGGTCTATAGTAGAAGATGTAAAGCCCCAACAGTTTTGATATTTGGTCCTTGAAGCAAAAGATGGGTTCGCCCTAAACTCTGAACCCTCAAGGCACAGTCCCACATAGATGCACACCGAGCCACCAGGTAGTACGCAAAGGGTTTCCACTTCAACATCTGACGTCGATTTTGCACCACGGTGCACTCGACACGGAGCTGCGCCTCTTGTATGCTTCGCCAGGTCCGGATTCAAGGTTTCAGGCTTCAGGGTTTAGAGTTGAAGGTTTCGGGCCTAGGCCCAGGCCAACTTTACACATGATGCCATTAGAACCAGCCGAGCGTTGAAAGTTCAGTATGAAACACTGGCACACCCCACGCCTTCAACACGCGAAGGCCCGCGAAGCTCAAGGCGAAAACTGAACCTTGCACGCCCCGGCATGCGATCTCCTAGACCGCGACCCCTAACTATAAGTCCTAAACCCTCACCTCTGAACCTGAACCCTAACACCTAGTGCCTGTCAGAACCTAAACCCTGACCCCTAAACCTCCCATCCTAAACCCCAACCCCTAACCCCCTCAAGCAGGCATCTCGGCTGCCAGGTGCACGTTGCACGCCGCCCTCTTTTGCAGTTTTCACCCCGGTCCTTTTGACCACACCTCGCAAGCCATGGCTGATCAGTACGAACGCAGCCGTGCT
>BGNK01002227.1:13307-30357 GCA_003297005.1 Symbiodinium sp. clade A Y106
CAACAACATGGCACACGCATTGAACACCTTGAAGCATGCCATAAAGAGACTACCGATCAACAAACCCACACTCTTGCACGCATTGCAGCGCTTGAGAAAGTAGTAGCTGACCTTGAGAAGCAACCCCGATCTCCCCCACCTGGACGTCACCAACCCCCTAGCCCAAGGAGTCCACGTACCCCCCGAGGTGCTTTTGATGCGTCACCCAGAGATCCACAACAAGACCTTGGTTTGGTCATTGGGGGTTGGGTAGATGCTAGATCAGGGGAAGCTGAGGAGGAAGTTCGCAACATATTTCAAGCAGCTGGAGTAGGGTCTGCCCTTGAAAACGTTTCGGGACCTTCGGGACGCACCAATTTCTTGAGGGCATCATTGCAGTTTCCCAAAGATGCCACATTGCCGCAGAAGCGTCAGTTCCAGAAAGAAGTTCTTGATAAGCTCAAACAGCTCAAGTGCTCGAGTGGCATTGAGGGGCAAAACGGGACATCATTGTGGGTGCAACGCGATCGCCCTCTGGAGGAGCGCCTCCGCATCAGGGCCCTGGTGCTCACNGGGCAAAACGGGACATCATTGTGGGTGCAACGCGATCGCCCTCTGGAGGAGCGCCTCCGCATCAGGGCCCTGGTGCTCACAAAAAACTTTTACACAGCTCTTCCGGTTCTAGCAGGAAGGCCCCATCTTTCTCCGCCTGAAATTGTCTGGCGAGGCCAGGTGTTTGTTGGACAAACCCGTCTTCTCCGCTGTATGGACGAGGGTCATGAACCTGCCGCTACAGATCAGATCATTGAAGACAGCAAGGGTAATCATACAGTTTGGTTCCTCTCGTCTCAGGCCTTTGAAGCTGTCACGGGAAGGGACAAAGAGACACTTCAACAGGCCTGGCTTGATTACGGGCCGGCGGCCTCCCCGCTTGGGGGAGGAGTGGCTTGAAATCTACCTGCCAGATCTACCTCGGTTCTGCACATAGCTTCTTGGAACCTCAGAGGCAAAAATCTTGAAGATTTGGCTCGGGTGTGGGATCTCGTAGGTCTGGCAGGAACGGAAGTCATCGCACTTCAAGAACTGGGAGGCCTNATAGCTTCTTGGAACCTCAGAGGCAAAAATCTTGAAGATTTGGCTCGGGTGTGGGATCTCGTAGGTCTGGCAGGAACGGAAGTCATCGCACTTCAAGAACTGGGAGGCCTACCTGCCAAATGCCTCTCTCACGACATCATTTTGCACCACGAGGTTTTTCTAGCAGGACGTAGTTTCACTTTCTTTTATTGTGACCCGTCTCATGCTTTCCGGGGGAGTGCTGTCGGAATTCCATCAGATTGGGTCAGCAGAGTTGAATTCAAATGCACCTTTTCAACGGGGTTAGGAATTGCCTTGAAGCACCAAGGCACTAGGCANTGGGTCAGCAGAGTTGAATTCAAATGCACCTTTTCAACGGGGTTAGGAATTGCCTTGAAGCACCAAGGCACTAGGCAGTTCTTGATGACTGCCCATCTTCCGCATGACCTCAGAGCAGATTGTCTACAAGTGTGGCAAAGCCAGGTTGATGAGATTCTTCACTTTACACGTGCACGACGCTATCACGATTTGGTGTGTCTGTGTGCGGACCTTAACTATGACATCTTAGACATTGTCTCGGTGGATGACAGAGGTGTCCCGTTTGGACAACTCTTAAGAAGTTTGGGTCTGTCGCATAGCACACCCACGCAAGCCACCTGGTGCAACAGTCGTGGCTCCAGCTCGCGCCTCGATTTCCTTTTATTTTCGCTTCCATCTATGATCAAGACAGACGATCGTGTGCATGTNTGCAACAGTCGTGGCTCCAGCTCGCGCCTCGATTTCCTTTTATTTTCGCTTCCATCTATGATCAAGACAGACGATCGTGTGCATGTGGGATCAGATGAAATCCTGAAATCAGATCACTGCGCAGTAAGCATCACCTTGCAAGTTGTAGGCAAGTTGGGGCGCAGACGATTCCAGAATTCAAAGTGTGGTAAGTGGCGGACTGACGCCCCGGCCCTGGCATCTAAATGTGAGGCTCTTGCAGAGGANAGCATCACCTTGCAAGTTGTAGGCAAGTTGGGGCGCAGACGATTCCAGAATTCAAAGTGTGGTAAGTGGCGGACTGACGCCCCGGCCCTGGCATCTAAATGTGAGGCTCTTGCAGAGGAACTTGACCTGTCAATGCAGGATCTTGACATGTCGCACATTGAATCGGTGTGCTCCAGCACCTCCTCTAGGATCACAAGTTGTAGATACGTGGATGGACCCGCGATCAAAAGCATGATTCAGAAACGCAAACACCTCCGAGGTCTGGCAGCGAGACAGCTCGCCAAAGAAATAGCTGATGCTAGGAAAACTGCCAAACACACGTGGCTCATGGGGCTGCTGGAACATGGAGCGGCTGGAGACTTTCGAGCGCTTACATACCTTCGTAAGCGCAATTCTGCAGCCTACACACATGGCTCCTACTGCATGCGAGCAGGTGGGAGTGCCAAAGCAATCTCTGACCTGCGAGCCTTCTACAGGAAGAAGTACACACCTGAAGAGCCCCCACCCCGAGGCCTGGCCCTTGCCATCTTCCGTCATCGTNGCATGCGAGCAGGTGGGAGTGCCAAAGCAATCTCTGACCTGCGAGCCTTCTACAGGAAGAAGTACACACCTGAAGAGCCCCCACCCCGAGGCCTGGCCCTTGCCATCTTCCGTCATCGTACGGGGCCTTTGCTGAACCCGCAAGCTTTCTCCCTGCAGGAGATACAAGATGTTGCGTTTCAATGTAAACATAACAAAAGCACAGGGGCTGACGGTGTCTCATACGAGGCCATACAGTTGCTGCTCCAANTGCTGAACCCGCAAGCTTTCTCCCTGCAGGAGATACAAGATGTTGCGTTTCAATGTAAACATAACAAAAGCACAGGGGCTGACGGTGTCTCATACGAGGCCATACAGTTGCTGCTCCAAACTAGCTTGTCTACGAACCTCCTGGAATTGTTCAATGCGGTACTCTGGGGCATTCGGAAGGTGCCCCCAACTTGGCTGTCGAATCATGTCACCTTTTTGCCCAAGACAGCGGCTCCCTGTACTCCGGGTGAGCTAAGACCCATAGTCTTATCACCCACGGTCGCTAAGGTCTTTACGAAGGCGCTCATGCTGAGGTTACGCCCGCGACTTCCACATATTCAAGCCTACCAAGTTGGGGGGATACCAGGCCGCCAAACTCTCGATTCAGTCTGTGCAGTCCAGCATGCTATCAAGTTGGCGGAAGAGTACAATAAGCCTCTCTACGTTATAAAACTAGACATCACTGCAGCATTCGACTCTCTTTCTCACGAAGCTCTCGCAGCCTTCCTAGCAGAGGCCTCAGGATGCCGCGAAGCAGAACTCCTACTCGAGATCATCACTCAAACTCGGGTCACTCTNATCACTGCAGCATTCGACTCTCTTTCTCACGAAGCTCTCGCAGCCTTCCTAGCAGAGGCCTCAGGATGCCGCGAAGCAGAACTCCTACTCGAGATCATCACTCAAACTCGGGTCACTCTTAGCATGCAAGGGACCCAATGGGAGCAAGCTCTCTCTCAGGGAGTACTTCAGGGCAGCAGCTACTCGGCCGAGCTGTTTGCTCGATGTGTCGACTTCTATCTTGCCAAAACTAATTGCACATGGCAGGAGCGTGAAGAAACCTGGCTGACGACCCCAGAAGGGAGAAAACTGTTTCTCACACCCTTTGCAGACGACCTGATTCTGCTTGGTACGACTCGAGAGCAAGCCCAGCGCTTGCTTAGGGACAGCGAGGACACGCTCCAGGCCATCGGTCTGCACTTCAACTCTAAGAAATGTAAGTTCCTTAGGCCGCCTGGTATGTCTGATCAGCCCTTATATCTGAGAAATGGAAACCCCATCCAGGCCCAAACGAGCCTTGTTTTTCTCGGAGTGCTTCTGGCATTCAACATCACATGTTATGCAGTCATTGCGGCGCGCATGACTCAGGTCAGCAATGCCTTTTGGGGGTATTTCAGAGTGCTGAGGCAAGCTGGAGTGGGGCTAGTACAACCAACGACTGAGAGTTTTCAACTGTTTCGTGACTTCGCGATGGCGCTGGATGAGCCCAGCCTTCCGACCGCTCAAATCTGTGAGAGACTTCTTGCGAACAACCCACACTACCTTTCTAACTGCCATTGCAGGGTTTACCAGGGATCCTTTTCAGGGAGCAGTCGAATCTTGGATCGCGCGCCGTCGTGCAAGCCGCCTGGCAGCACAGCAGTCAGGACACCATCGCTGGGAAGCCCTACATGCCAAGAGTTTCTTGGCCTACTAGGGCCACGCGGCGCGATACGAAGACAACGCATCCGTGCCTGTGGTCTTAGCTCTGCGCATACGTGGGCCCGAATGGCTGTTTGCCAATGCTCATCTCTCTCCAAGGTGTAAGCCTGGTAGGTGCCCGGACCTNGGCCCGAATGGCTGTTTGCCAATGCTCATCTCTCTCCAAGGTGTAAGCCTGGTAGGTGCCCGGACCTTAGCAGATTCTTGCAACTCGCCTGGGAAACCTATCAATCTAGCCAACGCATCGCTGCTGTAACTTCATGGATTCGAGGGGCAGCTCAGAGGGATCTGTGGAAGGAGTTTTCCCAAGACTGGATGCTACGTAATGGCTGCAGCCTCACCTGCTACTATCCATGTAGTCCCCAGGAGGTCGACTTGTGTGGCAGGCAGCTGCTCCAGAATGGCGAATTCTTCTCGCTACTACCGATTAGGCACGTACCTGTCGAGTCAGCCTATGCCGTCTCCTTTCAATGCATAGACCATGCGCGTGAATCTCATGTCAGTGACCCTACCACTTCCGAGCACCTACTCAGAGTCTATTCTGATGGCAGTGCTAGCCAACACCGTGGACAGCAAGGCAGCGGAGGGGCTGCAGTTGTGATCCTGCCCCCCTACGCAGCGATCGAGCAGGCGGTAGTCAGCTATTTCAAGATCCCCGCCCCTTGTACTAACATCGAGGCTGAGGTTCGTGCTGCGAATCACGCTCTTTACATGATAGAGACCCTTCGAAGGCGTTATCCGTCCCTTGACGTCCAGTTCTGTACTGACAGTCAATACGTTCTACAAGTTTTCGAAGGAGCCTTTGTGGGCACTCACCACGCTAGTGTCACTAATGAGCTTCTGTGTCGCTGGAGCAAACTGTGTCTGCATGTCCAGGCGAGTCATGTTAGAGCTCATAAAGGCAACCTGCTCAATGAGATTGCGGATCACTTCGCAAAAACCGCAACCAGGCAAGGACACTTTGCCAAAGTTTATCGCACACTCGAGGCCCGGCAGGCACNTCATGTTAGAGCTCATAAAGGCAACCTGCTCAATGAGATTGCGGATCACTTCGCAAAAACCGCAACCAGGCAAGGACACTTTGCCAAAGTTTATCGCACACTCGAGGCCCGGCAGGCACGAGTAGTTCCTGGTCTTGATGGAGCCTTCGTCTCCTGGCTTAGCCAGGGTTGACGCTGTCTAATCACTGCTGGCAGCCTTGGATCCTTGGATGAGCACTGCCATAGTTTTCTGATGATGACATGATGATGATGATGATGTTGATGACGATTCTTGTCATTGTCCAACGTGATTAACGAGTCACAAGGTCTTCTTCTGGTGTCATTTAGTTGCAACTTTTCTTGTGTTGTGAGCAGGTCAGCGGGCGTGAGCATGTGTATGCCCTTGAGTGTACATAAAACTGCTCCTTCTCCGGCTCGCTTAACGGAAGGGTGGGGGGCAGGACGGACAGTTAATTCTTGCAGCACAGCTTTTGGCGCAAAATTTCAATTTGTTTTCGCCCGACCCCATCGCTCCCATGGAAGGTATGGATTCCACGGGCTTCATCGTTGGCCTAGTGGTTGGCCTCCTAGGATGCCTGCTCATGGTCTTGGTCCAGACACCAAGAATGAAGGCAACTGCAGCCAGTCCCTCAGTGGATGCCTCGTCGCCGACGTCCCGGCCCCCAGCGAACCTCCAAACAGACGCACCGAGGAGTGCGCCAGACAAGGAGAATCTCGACAGAGATGAGGACGAGACTAAGAGTGGGAAACAAGCCCCCGTGACACCGGAGATAGCAGAGGACGACGGCAAGAAGGAGGTGAAAGCTGCCGACCCGGAGGAGAGCGTAGCCGCCACGCCCAAGGACCCCAGCCCTGGATCCCCGGCACGAGCAGACCAGGCAAGCCTTCACTCAGACGAGCCAACGAAGCCGGCCGCGGAGTCCCAACTCTCAGAGGAGACCCTCAAGCATCTCAAGACATGGCTGAGTGAGGAGCTGAAGGTGAACCTGCAGCCTGGACTCCGGCAACTCCGTGAAGGTCACCGCGANGTCCTTAAGAGCCTGCAAGAGATCCTGGAGGACAAATCCAAAGCGGATCAACTTGTTGCCCAAGTCGGGCAACTGGAAAGCCACATCACCAAGATCACTACAGATGTCAGCCAGATCGAAAAGATGGATGGCCAGATCGCCAACATAGTTGCGGATGTGACTTGGATGGGCAAGGTGATCCACGACGACTCCTCCACCGTCGCCAGGATTGAAAAGGAGCTTGCTGACCTCAAAGACCTTGCAGGCCGACGACATGCCTACCTGGANGTTGCGGATGTGACTTGGATGGGCAAGGTGATCCACGACGACTCCTCCACCGTCGCCAGGATTGAAAAGGAGCTTGCTGACCTCAAAGACCTTGCAGGCCGACGACATGCCTACCTGGAAACAGCCACGGATGGCACGCAGGAGCAGCTCAGAGGTCTGAAGCGCGAGGTGGAGGCGGTGTACTCGGCTCAACGTGACTGCCGACAACAAAACAAGCAGGTCAGCGACCAGCACGCCACACGCTTCATGGAGATCTTGAAGGAGCTCGCGGCCCTCTCCTCCAAGACACACAACGGGTTCGCAGGCTTGAGTGGCATTGGCAGGTCGGCGCAGTCAGCAGCCCAAGATGCCAAGGAGGCGGCGGAAAGAGGCCTTGAGATCGGAGAGAAAACCCTTGCTGCCGTTCGTGCCCTCTGAGACCGAACTCCTGGAGGCCGTCGCGGACATTCAGCGCACCCTCACCGAGGTGACTGAAAAGCTCGGCGAGATTGCCCAGAATGCAGAAACGGCGAAGACGGGAAATGCCCCAGCATCATCGCCTCCTTCAACGGCGGCTCCGATGCAGATGGGAGGGACCCCATCAGTCCCCCCGCCACCGCAACACGCGCCGAACCTCCTCAACCTGACGCCGCCGCCGCCGATCCATCCGTGGCACCAAGGAGGCCCTACAGCTGCAGTGATGCTGGGAAATCCCCAACAGATCTTCAGGGCTTTGGCAGGTCACCCTGACACTGCTAACTGAAACTTGAGTGAGAACAGACGCAAGACGGGACACGGGTCCTTGCTCATTGTAACCCTCTGTTACACATATAAGCTGAACCTTTGTTTTAACCCGAGCACTGGATCTGCGCTGTCTTGCACTGCTCAAGCCTTGTATCTTGATCGTAGCACTGCCTCTGGCACCTTGTATAGTACTGTAGCAGCTTTGCACCTTGCCCCTTGCACTGACGCACTGTCCACCTTGCATCCGACTGCAAAACCGATGTGCCTGCAGAGCGAGAGTGAGATGCATTATCATGTAGTCCTGTGCAGTTTATTACGGAAGCTTGTCAATGCATTGTCTTTCGATAGTCCGCTGTGGCTCAGGCAGTCAGTGGATATCGTCATATATGTCACAGTCATGTTTTGCTCCCTCCAATCCCCCCCCAGACACAGTGTTGACCTGGTCACCAAGGACGACGAGCTGAGCTGCCCCACAGCACCTATACAACTTGACAGTGACAGTGACGATAATCCCTTGAACCAGCAACCCGGCCTCAACCCACTCGGCACCCCTGTGCTTCCTACGCGACGACAGCTCTCAGGTGAGCCTAGGACGCACACTCTAGAAGCCGCAGCCCGAGACATTCTCCAACAACCCCGACCTCCTACCAAGGCGGATGTGGTGCGTCTGTTCCATATGCTGCCCCCTCATCTGGGCAGAAATACGGCCTCAGGTATGCATGTGGTGGGAGGAGCTTCGCCGCGCCATTGTATGCAATGTGCATGCTCCACACAGGAACTGCCAGTGTTCACTCAGGTAGTTAACAGCTTCCTTGCAAGCCAGCATTCAAGTCATGTATATACTACCTTTGTGATTCGAACGGGGTGTCAGAGTGCCGTGCATAGGGATGTGCGAAACGGACCGACGAAGGCGTTGTTCCAGCAGCTGACGCCCACGGAACCAGGTGAAGGGTTGTGGATTCAAGATGTCACAGGAGATGTTGTTAAGCAGTTCAAAGGAGTTGCAATCAGAGGGACGGTTGTGAGCCTGCAAGACCCCTTCATATTTGACTCACGTCGTCTACTTCATGCAGGCCACAGCTCACACGCCCAGGCACGCATCATCATAGTAGCTTTCGCGACCATCCATGCAAGTACTCTACCGTGGTGGATTAAGGAATACCTACTGGACTTAGGCTTTCCTCTGCCGACGCCCCAACAAATTTCTGAGGTTACGCATGGAACCCTGCCTCGCGCTCCTCCAAGGCTCAAACAGCTCACCCTCAATGAAGCCCTCCAACTCCCGACCCGGCAACTTGACCAACACGAAGTAGTCGAGGTTCGTGACTAAGCCAAAAGCAGTGAGGCAATGCGAGTTCTGTATGTAAAATGCAGAATCTCTCCTCAGTGGACAAGTGATGATGCTGCAAACTCGTGAACTGCCTTAGCGATCCTGTTCTTGATTGCACTGTCTTCCCTTCGGTNGGCAATGCGAGTTCTGTATGTAAAATGCAGAATCTCTCCTCAGTGGACAAGTGATGATGCTGCAAACTCGTGAACTGCCTTAGCGATCCTGTTCTTGATTGCACTGTCTTCCCTTCGGTGGAGTACTGCACTGCCTTTCCTTTCCTTTTTCCTTGCCTCCTTTCCTTGCCCTGCACTGGTTTCACTCCTGCCGTGCTGTCTTTGTCACTTTTTGCCCTCCTTGCTGCACTGCTACGATGNGAGTACTGCACTGCCTTTCCTTTCCTTTTTCCTTGCCTCCTTTCCTTGCCCTGCACTGGTTTCACTCCTGCCGTGCTGTCTTTGTCACTTTTTGCCCTCCTTGCTGCACTGCTACGATGTCCTTTCCCTGTCACTATTGTGTCGTCGTCTCTTTGTCGGTACTGCTACTTATCCTACAGGCCCCAGGTTCTAGGTGATGCTTGGATCCTGACCATGTCCCTCCGAAAGCCCCAGGAACCAGGCAACAAGGTGCTCCTTGGATGGGTCATTTGGTGCAGTTCCGTTCAGAGTAGCAGAGGTGACCTAGTCTTGACTGATCCTTGGCTAGGTTGCGAGGTGATGCTTGGCTTAGTTCGGTTGAAATAAGACAGGTGACTCTTGGCTAGGCCGTAGGTGACCAGGTGCTCCTTGGGTAGACACAGGTGTGCCTTGGCTGAGAGAACGGAGAGAAAAAAAACCCTGCCTCTCTCGTTTCTGCCTGTCTCCCACTCCCGTGGAAAGTGTTTGGTCTGGTCCTGTCTAATCATCAGTACATCACTCTGGTACCCTGTGTCAGTTGCAGTATATAATTGACCCTGCACCTCCCACTTCCCTAGAAACCACTAACCTGTGCCGCCGCCGGACAGCTATGGCCACTGCAAGAGAGAGCCATAAAGTGGCAACTGCTGGAGTGCCTCCGAGATGCTGCCACCTGCTTAGCTGACTGGCTCTCCCTTTGAGAGCAGACACTTGGTCCTGGTGGTCGACCGAAGCTCCAGAGGTAGTGGCTGCTGTGATACGATGTGATTCTTCACACGGAAGGGTGGTCAGACAGCGCCACTGTGCAACACCCGTCCGGAGGAGGGCTCCCTGCTCCCTGAGGAGTTGCCAGTGCACACCACTGGTGACTAAGTCCAGTACGATGAGCAGGAGACGCCGTGGCCTGAGATACCTGGTACCGACAGTCCCAGAGATATGCGTGTGGGGGGCGTTCAGAGCAGATGCTTGAGAATGTCAAAGGCCTGTATACGGAAAGCTGTGCAGATGGAACGCCTTAGTCAGTGACGGAAGGAAAGGAGTTCCACGAGACTGCCGCGTTGAGAGGCTGGAGAAGAAGCTAGCGGAAGCCAAACAACGCCAGCAAAGGGGACGATTCACCGACTACGGATGACAAGCAGACAGACAGTTGCCAATTCTGTGTGATGGTCAGTTCTGCAAACGAGGAGGGCCTTCATCAGTGGATGTGCGATGTGTATGTAACGACCTCGCAACCAGCTGAGCCTTGCCAAGTGAGTGCAGCGTAGTCAGGCTAGAGATGAGATGCCAGTCCTAAGTGGCTTTATCTTTATTGTTGCCAGCGGTAGTTTTCTCCTTACAAGGCATCCTCAACAATAGCGACCTTGTCTGATGCTGGCACCCGTTACCTAGTTCCATAAATCGTGGTTGGTGTCATTGCCCTTAAACTAGGGTGGAGCTGGCACAGGCAGGGAATGTGATGATGTGTCGTGTAGTGTAGTAGTGAGTCCCCCCGTCGGAATTTGGTGGCACTAACTTTATTGTTTTCAGCGGTTGTTTTCGCCAGACGACGGGAGTGACCTTGAGCCCTTGTGCACTGAGACCTGTCTGGGACGTGGGCTAGGCAGTTCAGGTCTGCATTTTCTGGGTTTTGTTGATTGTTAGTGGGTTTTTCTCGTTACTGCCGGCCAGTCTTCCAGGTCTTAGTTGGGGAGTAGTGAGCTGAACACTTTTCCTGAGTCTAGTAGCCACTTGTTGCCTGCCTGCGTTCTTCGGATCAGCCATGCGGGAGCCAAAAAACTATTGAGCCCCCTCAGACCCCGAACCCTTCAGCCCTTCAACCCTCAACACGGCATGCAAATCACTTCTGAGGCCAGGGACGGCCACGGAGTCGCTCATGAGTCGCGGAGGCCTCAGAAAAGCGCTGTTTTTTCCAGGGTCTACAGGGGTCTAACAGGGTTCTATGCGCTTTAAACTTGGGGATGAACCTGCAGTCCAGGACGGTTCAGCGCTTATTGGGACCACGGTTTAGGGTAACTTCCTGCGCAGGGTTGCGAGCGGGGGGGGGGGGGGNTGTAGTGTAGTGTAGTAGTGAGTCCCCCCGTCGGCATTTGGTGGCACTAACTTTATTGTTTTCAGCGGTTGTTTTCGCCAGACGATGGGAGTGTCCTTGAGCCCTTGTGCACTGAGACCTGTCTGGGACGTGGGCTAGGCAGTTCAGGTCTGCATTTTCTGGGTTTTGTTGATTGTTAGTGGGTTTTTCTCGTTGCTGCCGGCCAGTCTTCCAGGTCTTAGTTGGGGAGTAGTGAGCTGAACACTTTTCCTGAGTCTAGTAGCCACTTGTTGCCTGCCTGCGTTCTTCGGATCAGCCATGCGGGAGCCAAAATTGAAGTACAATATGCTCACAAAGCTTTTTGGCAATGTCCGTAGCTGAAGCCAGACGTCCTCATGCGTGCGGAACCCTGGAACCCAAAGCCCTAACCCTAAAGCTCTAAAGCCCTCAGGCCCCAAAACCGCCTCTTGAAAGTCGCAGGAGAAGCAGACCGAGCTTCTGCGCCAGGGTGAGAGTTTCGAGGCCCGCATCCGGCAGCTGCAGGAGACGCCGAAGGCTTACTGTAGGGGCCTTAATAAGTAGAATAGGGTTCGGGGCCCGGACCCCAAAATAATAAACGTAGTTATTAAGGCTCCTATAGTACGTATATTTCGGGTTCCTTTGAGAAATCCCTGTGGTTAAACACTTATGGTTATCATGGCACGAATTATGCTTACATGCCAATGGCCATCTTACTCTCATCAATCTTGCATATATTTATGAATGTGTGTCTGTATGTGTAGAGTGTAGAGACCAGCATGAGAACCCGCACAATAGTGCGAACCGCGAGCCCCAGAAGCGAGAACCTGTATAGATCCGGTAAAGGAACCCTTCACGACAAGGCAAAAGCAGCATCTCAAACCCACAATCCTGCAAATGCTAAGCTCAGACACAAAACTGGAACGTAACCTTACAATCCCCGAGCCGGAAACTCTGAATCCCAGGACCCATAAGGCCACCACCCCAGAATGCTAAAGTCCGAACATGCCCCTGTTCGCCCCCGCATGCCCCCTTTTTGCACCGACTTGTAAATGCCCGCCCATGCCCTCGTGAACTTCAAAAAGCCAAGCTTGGGGCCGACTCCAGGAGCAACAGGCCGACCTCGAAGGGCGCCATAGCGGCCTCCAGGAGAGCTGTGGGAAGGCTCGTAAGACTCTGAACACGAGGCACCACCACTACTACTACCACCACTACCACTACTACTACTACTACTACTACTACTACTAACACTAACACTAACACTAACGCGAACGCGAACGCGAACGCGAACGCGAACGCGAACACGAACACGAACACTAAGACTAACACTAACACTAACACTAACAACAACAACAACTACTACTACTACTACTACTACTACTACTACTACTACTACTATGCTGCTGCGGCTGCTGCTGCTGCTCTCCTTCCTCTATCGCTACAGCTACGACGACGGCGAAATACTACTACTGCTACTACTACCACGACGACGACATCGACGCCGCCGACGACATGCTTATCATCGGTTGCGTGTGTTTCGAAGCCAGCAAGCCCTCTGAGTGTCGATTTAAAACCTGAATTTTCCCTTCTTAAGGGGTTGCAGAAAATCAGCGAACCCTAGGAAGCAGGCGACGACCAGGGTTACATGCAAAAGCCTTCTTATATCCTATTTACTAAGTTCCCTGAAATCGAAAACATCTAATACGCCCTGAGATCCAGATCCTAACCGTCGACCCTGAACTACTTACCAAATTCCCTGGTAGTAAGCGAGGAGAGCCACAGCCGGCTCGCAAGCGAGCGCGAAGCTCTGGGCCGCGACTTCGATGGCTTCCGAGCTGAGGCTGCAGAGAAGCTTCGGGCACGTGAGGAGGAGCCCACAACGTTGCGGGCCCGGTTTGAGGCTTTGGGGTTTTGGGGCCCCACGGACGATGATGAAGTCAAAGGTACGCGTTTCGGGATGTTCAGTCGGGCGTGGAGTTCGGGTGTTGAGGCAAGAAGCCAGAACTGTGGCAAGAGACAGACTTAGCGGCGAACACAAGATTCCAGAAGTGAAAACTCAGTGTGCAACTTGCAGCAGTGCAACAGTGCCGAAGCTGAGTGCAGGAGTTGGCCAAGCAGCTGAAGGACAGGGAGACTGAGCAGCCACTTTGCCGAGCTGGAAGGTTTTCGTTTTTTGCTTCAACACTGCCGGAACGATGCGATCTGCCTGCTAGCTCTGGGCAGCGGATTTGGAAGATGTCGGGTCAGTTGGCATGTGGCCGTCACGCATGTGTTGTGATGGGGCATGGTATTCTGCCATGGAGTCTTTGCGAACAATGTCCCGCGCCTGAGAATGTCGGAGATCCGCCATAATCAGCCAGATGTACGACTTTACCACCCCATGACCCCGATAAACCCTCAGACAACCTGCAGCCCCGGAGCCAAATCCATGCAGCCATTTCTTCGAGTCCCAGAACCCTAAAGCCACGCACACCAAACCCAGGTTAGAACCCTGAAAAGCCCCATGACCCATGACCCGCAATTACGTGCCCTTCTGACTTCAGGTCTGCTCAGGCCACTGGCTTTGCAGCCCAGCAGGCGAAGCTCGCGCAGCAGCTTGGCGTTGGGGCTGGCCCGAAGCTGCTGAGGGTTTAGGGCCGCCTGGTTCCGGGAGATTCTGGGGTTTAGGGTGGAGAGATCAGCTCAGGATTGACTCATGGATGTAGGTGAAAGCGTAGAGCAGCAGGAGTTGTTTGCGTTGGTGAAAAGCTCCGAATACTGCGAGTCGTGGATGTTGAAACCAAATTGCATGATACATTAACTTGTGTTTGTTGCAAAAAGCACCAGGAATGATATTGCTCTTTTGCGATTTCTTGCCTTCACTAGACTTGAAGCTCCCAGGTAGTAGCTGCATTCATGCTGGGATCCTATGTAAACCATGTAAACCCTTTAGTTGTCGCCTTCGCGAAGGCAGCATGCTGACTTGCAGCAACGCCACGAGCAGTTGAATGCAACTTGGCTGCGTCGTGTTTACAAAGGGCAGAGAGCGCGATGCTATCTTCTTTGTGCACAGGCAAGTACTTGTTGTGCTCACCAAAGCTACGACTTTAAAGGCATCATGGCAGGTAGGTGAGGCAGGCAGAAGTCTTCATGCCTCGGTGTCATAGCTTCAACCCTGAACACGGACCCCAAGTAATGTCCAACGGACGAAACTCCAGCTTAGATCCTGAGACCTGATGCCAGGAATAACTACGATTCCAGATTCAAGCTTCAAGGCCGCTTGGAGAGCGAGGTCAAGCCTAGTGCCAGGCCTCATGTCCAAAGACCCACACCTGTCAATCCATGGGCCTCAAGTTCTACACATCTGTCGAATCCTGCAACCCTTGGAGCTCAAATGGGCCGAGGCCGAGCATTCCGTGGCCGTGGAGCAAAAGACTCGCCTGCAGGAGGCGCTATTGGTATTTTGGGTTTGAGGACCTCATTGGGACGCAAAGACGTAGGGACTGGAGTGAAAGGCTTGAAGTTTTGTGAGTAGTTTATGATCTAGCGACCTTCAGGTACGTCTTTGCTTTGTCCTGTGCAATCAACCGTCGATGATATGTGCAAACCTACGGTGCTGACAGCCTTTTTGGGGTGCTGGCCTCCGTCTGGTGCCGTGGGAAGTCTGGCACTTTCGTAACCCTGCTGTTCGTCGAGCAGGATTTGAAACGCTAGGCTGGTGCATAGAGCCGTTTGTGTGCGTGTATGTGTGTGTATCTTTGTGTGTGGGTCTGTCTGCTCTGACATGTGTTCCTGCATCTCTGCCTGCAGGTAAGCGGCTACGTAGGTACTGTAGGTAGCTGCGGTGGTAGATAGGTGGGGTGGTGGGTAGACGGTAGACGGGTGGGCAACCAGCCGTGACACGACCGACTGGACCGTACTGGTAGCATGTGCTGCAAGCGAGAGGAGTTCGAAAGCTTCCGGGACGAGTCCGCGCGGAAGCTGCAAGCAAGCCAAGAGCAGCTGCTGAAGACGGCCTCTGAGTTGCAGGACCTTTTCAATTTCTAGTCGTTTCGGTGTTTTACAGGCCCCGTCGACTTTGAGTGTCGATTTGGGAGGCTAGTGATCGCAGCTCCACTGACAGACGTCGGGTAGTGTTCAGGTGATGAGTGCATGTCGCAATAGAATCTACAGGGCCCGAGCGTGGGAGTCTGTGGGTTTCAAGGCTCTGTGAGGATGGGTCGATCGACAAGTCAAGTGCTGGCTTCCCAACCCGAAGGCCCCAACCCGTAAACCCGAAAGTTGCTGACGCAGGATGAGATGTCGCAGCAGCAGAAGGCGCAGCAAGCCGAGCAAGCTCGAGAACGAGAGCAATGGACTGCGGAACAGGCGTGATCTCCAATTTGCAGATTTGAGGCTTTTGTGCCTGTCAAAGATCTCAACTTAGCATCAAAGCTTTCTAGTGCCCGCATTGAAAGTTTAAGTCTAGTTTGCATGGACATAGAGACTGTAGGGGATGCTCAGGCTTGTGCATCTGCAAGACTTTGTTTGGATCTTTCTTTAGACCCTCCATGTAAACAGTCACATGGTGGCCAGCGAGCAGTTGTCCAAGGACGCGCTTGTCTGACTCATTAGACGGCTTCGGTTTAGGGTTTAGGGGCCTTCCTCAGGCGCACCCTAAGCCCTACATCCTAAACCTAAATCGTCTATGTCCTAGCCAGGCGGGAGGCAAACAACCGTTTATGTTTTGTGCATGGGTGAGCAAACTTGATCTTGACATGCCCTCTTGCCACACCCGACAGGCCAAACTCCAGCAAAACCTGGCCGAGGAGAGTGAGCGCCGCACGCCTGCATTACTATCCGTAGAAGTGCCATTGCTAATCTTCTTATTAGTCGTGTTTGGTTAATCATAGATTGCCCATGCTGATGTTCTTTGGTACTGCTATTCTTGTTGGTATGTTTATTGTTATTATCTTGGTATGTGCCTGGCATATGTCGGCACGGTGTAATGCTTGAGGAGTGGCCCACTCTTTCATGAGGGGCCTGAAGGGCTGAGCCTCATGCATTGCCTGGTGCTGCTAGACCCTCTGGATGCATCGGCAGCGCGCCAGAGCTATTCAAGGTTTCCTCTCAGCCGTCTCGCGGCTTTATACGGGCCTGTCTTTGGAGGCTCTACGCTATACGGACGCGCGGGTTGTCGTTTCTTTTCGAGGGGGGAAGTCCTTGCATTAAAGATGCGATGATTTAAGAAATGGTTAGGGCTCGGGGTTTTGAGGCAAGGTTCTCAGGACTTCTAGGGGTTGCTAGTTGCCTAGCATAACAAGGGGACGTTTCAGCACCGCCACGACATGGACAAGCACAACCGTCCGGATGCTAGATATGCTTCTTACGTGCAGGTTCATAGATGTTTTTCATCAGTGGCCGGAACCTTTTGTCATACATACTTCGCGGCTGCACGAAGATACTCTTCTTGCAGTGTTCCAAGCCCTCATACCTAAAATGACGCTCCTGAGCTAAGCCCGAAGTCCAAGGCAAGCAGCAGCTGGAGAAAAACAACGCAGAGCTCGAACAGAGGCCAGGGTTTGGAGCAGGGCGCCAGGGGCGTGAGGTTTGTGCGGCTCCCTGCCCTCATCCTGAATCTTTACTACATGGTGGCATAGGAGCATAGCCTACCCCAAATCAAAGCCCCACTCTACTTACTGCTGGCCACTATTGTGGGGTACATTGGTGTTCCGGTGATGAGGTGATACTCCGGGCTCTGCCCGGCCGCAGAGGTTTCTCAAGTTGCTCAGATATTATGGATCCCATTATTGTGGGCCTGTATGGGATTTAGGGGTGTGAACATCTTTCGTGCGACTTAGTTTGTTCGAGGCTTTCGGTTTACTGGATTTGTCCAGGTTGAGGATTCTGAGTTGCTGGCCTTTGCAGCTTGTTAAATTACACAAGGCTTGGGGCTCTCCACTGCCACTGCCCCCCTGCCCCCCCCTGCC
>BGNK01002227.1:41143-68378 GCA_003297005.1 Symbiodinium sp. clade A Y106
TGCTCAAATGGCTTCCTTCGGAGCGCAAACCAACAGTCCGGAATGGGGGTGGGGCTGAGGTGTAGGGCTCTTTCTTCTTTCCTGTTGCGGTGAGTGGATTCACAGTGGCTGGCTTGGTGGAGGGCTGGTGGTTCGAGGAGGGGGGGGGGCTGGATGGAAGGATGGGAGAGGGGGGTGGGGCTGGGTGGAGGTTTCGAGGCTGCTGGATGGAGGGTGGCTGGGTTGGCTGGATGGAGGGCAAGGAGGGCTGGATGGAGGAGGTGGATGAGGTGGATGGAGGGCTGGTGGCTTCCGGGCTGGCTGGACGGAGGGTGGATGGAAAGGGGTTGGTGGATGAAGGGCAACGGTGGATTGAGGGCGGCTGGATGGAGGGTTGGATGGAGGGCTGGTGGATGGAGGCTTCAAGGATGGTTGGAGGGGGGTTGGCTGGATGGAGGCTTGAAGGAGGGCTGGATGGAGGGGGAGTTGGCTGGATTGAGAGCTAGTGAAATGCGGTTCGGTTCGCGCGGTTCGATTTTGTGTGTCGGTTCAGCGGTTCGCGGTTTTTGCGGTTCACAGGGGTGGACGGTTCCTGGCGTTTCGGTTCCGGTTTGCGGTTCGGTNCGGTTCGCGCGGTTCGATTTTGTGTGTCGGTTCAGCGGTTCGCGGTTTTTGCGGTTCACAGGGGTGGACGGTTCCTGGCGTTTCGGTTCCGGTTTGCGGTTCGGTTCGCGGCCTTCCTGCAAAACAAGTTTACGGCACTGCAGTTTTGGAAGGTTTAAGGTCTGCAGGCGGAGGACTGTACTGTACAAGGCAGGGCAACTTTAGGGTTTTAATGTTTGTTGAGTGTCGACTAGTTCGTCTCTTCATGTGAATTCTCAGCTTGACATCAGGGCCTTGCAGGTAGAGGT
The DNA here is from genome assembly GCA_003297005.1 of Symbiodinium sp. clade A Y106. Classification (NCBI taxonomy): domain Eukaryota; class Dinophyceae; order Suessiales; family Symbiodiniaceae; genus Symbiodinium; species Symbiodinium sp. clade A. The sequence goes on from BGNK01002227.1 coordinate 42,034, forward strand.
TCAACTTCCCAAGCATCCTCTGAGTGTTTACCGAGGAAAACTGAACGAGCTGCTGCTAGGGACCAAGGTTGAAGTTCCAGACCTCAAGCTCGAATAGCTAAGGCTTGGTGCTTGCGTTCGGACCTTTGGTGATTGTGGGTTCCTGGAAGCTGCTTTCATGACTTACTTCTTAAAGTTGTGTCTTGTGTCTCAGCTTCCCGAAGCCCACACTGTTTTCCTAGCGTGCCGGAGCTCCTTGCAACATGACCTCGTCGGGCTCACCCGCTCAGGCTCGCTATCCGACTGTGAGCTCTGACAAGTCAAACGGTTCAGGGTTTCGAGCGTGTAGAGTTTAGGGGTCGGAAGGAACCTTCAAAGCCCGAAGCTCGACAACGAAAAGCCCCATGAGCTCAACAGCCCAGCTCCAGCAGAGGCCAGCCAGACCCAGGAGTCTGCGCAAGCCCAGCTCGGCGATCAGGAAAGGCAGCTTCAGGCAAGGAGCACTGTGGTGTTGATTTCTCTTGCAGGAAAAAGGTGCTTCCTCATGTGTGCGTGCGGGCCACGGTGCACCCGGCCTTCTAAGTGTCCCTGGTTTCAGGCGGCGCGTGAGCAAGCGGAAGCCGACCGAGCAATACTCCAAAATGAGAAGTCGATGCTCCAGGCCGCGACGGGACACTGAAGTCCTCGGCATATCGCACTAAAATGGTGGGGAGGTTCAGAGTTTGGGGAGTTCTGGTATGTTCTGCTCGATTTTTGATCAGGATAATTAGACAACAACCGGGTTCGGAGGTGTGTTCATTCAAGACTGGATACCTCCTTGCTGTGACATTGTGACATGTACTGAACAGCCATCTTCTGGATTGTTTGGCTGATGCTCTTTGCCCCGTCTCATTCCTACACCTCGTGTGCACTATGGTTATTAGGGCCTTACCAATGCCCAGTCCATGTTGTTTACGACACGATACCCCGTCGATGAGGTTACGAATCACGACGGCGAGCGCCACTCACTGCAACATACTGCTAAAAAGTTATGCAGCCAGGAGCTAGAACTGCTAGAGCCCTAAAGCCCTCAGCCCTTTCCCAGGAGGCGCGCGACCGAGCAGAGGAAGCTGGAGCCGCACTTCAAAGGGAGAAGGCGAATCTCCAGGCCCCGAGTCTTACGCTGCCCTGACCTTGATCGTGTTCTGTCCCTTTACAGGACTTATTGCAGCAACAGCCAGCGTTTGTAGGTAGTGAAGTGGTTGTTTGTGATGGTTGTGATGGTGACGGTGATGCCGCAGCAGCAACTTGTGATACGAAGATTACGGCAGGCGTTGCCAGGTGTGATGATCATGGCTGAAATGATGTTGGTTGCAATGATAGTGGTGGTGGTGCTGATGACACGATCATCATGAAGTTTTTGCTGAAGCACCAGAAAGGACCCCCAAGATTGAAGAATCTTCAACCACGAAGCTGCAGAGAATGTGGTGCCAGTCGGTGAAGACTTGGCATCGCATGCAACCTCCGAAATCCCCGTACTGATAGCCTTTGTCGCTCCATGCACTAGGATTAACGGTGCTGTTCGATGTGGATGCTCTAACATCACCAACTTGATGCAACAGACGCGTGCCTAGCAGAGTGGAGATCAAGGGTTGTTTTGAGACCTTCGTGGACCGTCCTTGCCAACTAGGAACGTACGTTTATGATATACTGATACATGGTTTTCTTTAGTTTCATTTATGGTGCTGGGCGCTGTTGCTGTTGCGAGGATGGTCCTTAGCTGCATGCATGAGTCGAGTTGACTGGTGCTTTGGGTAGTTTATGGTGTTAGTTGCTCATACTTTGATTGTTTTTTAGGTTTAGTTTTCCTTATTGCGCATGTTGCTACTGTTGCATGTTACTGTAGCAGTTGTGAACCTACTGTATAGCCGTGCATCCGTGAGTGTGCCAGCGGAAATCCAGAACCGTGCTAGGAGCTGCTGGACCAGAAAGCTGCCTCATCAGCTGCCGACGTGGAGAGCGCCCCGACTTCAAGCGAACTGGGTGTTTTGGCAGTCAGAAATGGTTTGAGCCGTGTAGCCCCCAAATCTAGCACTGATTCCCAAACCCTGAACCCGAAAAGCTTGTGACAAAAAATACATGGCAACAATGATCACACAGTGGTGCTCCTCCTTTGCGGGTTTTGTGGGCAACTTGATTGCTGGCTGGATTATTACTTGCGTGATGATGTGGTGGAGTAACATCAATCAGACCTCGCCTGGCTGGTCCGACCCTTCAGATCTGCGGAGTTTGCCTTCTGGGCGTTGCCATGCGGGAGCCCAAAAGTACCCATGTTACAACACCCCCAAACGATACATCGCAAAGCCCAAACCTGTATAACCCCCAGGACTCGAGGCCGATAAGGCCCAGCTCTCATCTCTGCTGGAGGCGGAGTGAGGGCTTAGGGCATCTTCGGGCCCCTTGGGGGCTTAGGGGCTACTTCGGCTACTTGTTACATTGTTAGGATCCAGGAGTTTCGATTTCGAGCTAGAAGCATGGCTTCGAAAAGGCCCGCTCGGGCCTTTGACCCGGTTCGTATCTCTTGCCGGTTGGGGGTTCCCATCAGAATCACAGGGGGGTCTACATGCCAAAAGCCGATGTATTGTGTCTGACTTGCCGCCGAACAGGACGTTCAAGCGGAATGCGACCGGAAATTGGAAGAGGCGGGGAAGAGTTCACACGTTTTGGGGGTTGCCAGGGTTCTTTGCTTAAGGGATTGTGGGCGCCTTAATCCTTCGGGCCTTAGGGTTCAGCACATTCTGTCTTGAGTCAAGGTGCATTTGGAGCCTCAGAGCTTCAGAGAGTGGGCGGACTTGCTGGCTGACACTAAGACACTAAGAGCCCAGCTGCAAAAGTCAAGGTGAGCTCGAATCCTAGAATTCCAGAGACTCGTTTGCACCCTGACAGTAAAGCGCCCGATGGTGATGTCTGGTAGTTGTGTGTTTAGTCCTGGACGGAATGGTTGCGTCCGTGTGGCCGAGGGTGAGTGTCAACATCTTATGATGTTTCTCTCATTCTGATAGAATCGTGACCCCTGGCACCGCTGGCCGTTGTTCTGCTTAAGGCATCCAAAGCACTCAGCCCGTCAGGAGACCCTGCACACAACCAGTTGCAGCCTTGGCATTTTATCCGAGAGCAGCCTTGAGTCAGAGCTTACACGTCAGGTTTCCGAGGCCAAGGGTTCGAAGCACCGGGCACCTCGGGTGATGTTGAATTTTGAGGCCGGGTCTTCGGCCCTTGAAAAAGGCTGGAAGAAGGTAACTCCAGTTTGAAGGGAGGTACTGTTGCTGCTTCCTTTAGACGGTGTTCTTGCGAATACGGCTACATGACCCATGCAGGCTGAACGAATTCGGGTATCAAGTGCTGCCCTGCGGGTAATGCGGGATGCTGAGGTCGAATCACACAGATCACTGAAGACTTCGACGGGCACTTACTGGGGACCTTAGGGGGGCGGACAGGGAAGGGTTTTGTGGGGGTTATCTCTTCAGGTTCAGGCTTCAGGGGTTCCGAGGTTCAGGGCTTGGTCAGGGAGCTTTCGGGGTTAGCGATCCCCCCTAAGGTCCCCATGCCTACGTTTACCAGATGTTCTTAGCCGGAAGACGGCTCCGAAGCGGGGTGCCTGTAGGCAGCGAGTATCATCCAGTAGCACAGGTTTCTAGTTACTAGTTTCTTCTCTGTACAAGCAAGGTTCAGAAGACACACTACACACAGAGGAACAACAAACTCAATCACGCGAAGTATCTATGACTACAACAGTCGGAATCATGATAACCTGAGCACATAAAGCAGCAGTCACAAAAGTAAAGAATAGCTGCAGCCGCAGGCACGGCAACAGTATCGATATAGCAAACGTGCTGCGGAGCCTCAGGCGACAATGGATACTACAATCTGCAATTGGAAAACAAGCACAACCGATTAACCAGGAACAAATAAGCAATCACTAGCAAACAAAAGTGTGGAGCAGCAGGCGTGAGGATCAGTAATAAGAAGGCATGGCCATAGCCTTGGTATTGCTAGAGGTATTTTTTTGTATCTCTGGTGATGCTCATGCTCTTGGTGTGCTGGTCGTGATACTGACGTTTTCAACCGCGAGAGGCGCGACTCCAGTTAGCAACCGAGAGCACTATCATGATCATCTACTTCCAGGAAGTGCATCCTTAAGCCTCCAGAGTCCTTTTACTGCATTCCCCCACTCTCTGCGCAACTCGAACCTGAATCCAGAATCATGCCCTGTAGTCCTCAAAGGGTAGGAACCCCGAACCGTCTTCCATTCGAGCCCTCGAGCTGAGAGGGATGTGGAGCTTACCTGCATAGCAGCACTGTTCGGACTGGCTTGGGGTGATCTTTGCTCCCGGAAATCTCTGGCAAAAAGGCGGTCCATCGAAGTTCAACCCTTGCGTTTGATTTGTGGATGATGCTACAGGTGGTGCTTCAGTCTCTCAGTCTGCCTCGGAAAACCTCTCAGGAACAGGAACGCGTGAATTAGTAATTCTTGGAAGTGGTTGTGAATCATAAGCACCTTTATCAACTGGACGCTGTTGGTAGCGCGGTTGATGATGACTGTATATCAGTTCTGCGTTTGCTTCTGCTGATGCCGATACTATCGCTCAAAGCACTACTCCTGTTTCACACAAGCAAGGGTTTTCCTGAGTTCCAGAAGTCCCAGCCTCTGGTAGGACCTGGTAGGAGTGCCCATCAACTCGAAAACCCAAGGGACGGAGTCTCACTTCCAAGGCTTCTCAATATCGGGGCCTAAATAATGGGGTTCCTTCTTATAAGTATAGTATACTGGGCTCCAAAACCCCATTCTAATTATAGGCCCCTATATTGCATTGTAATTTGAATCCCGATCTGAAACGCAGCGGGTCCGAAGCGCAAGCTGCCAGGTTTAAAGGTTTAGGGGAAAGAAGCATGACGAGTAGCAGTTTCATCGACGGGTCGAGGTCGAGGGTGGGCAAGGAAGGAGCGGGTTGGGTTTCAGGTTGCACGACAGTGGAAAATCCTTGTAACTTCGAAGAAGCTGTTAGGGCCATCATAGTGTTGGCGTTTAGGCATGAACAGACTTTGAGGAAGCTGAGAGTGTAAATCGGTTTGAGGGTCGACTGGTGAAGTAAGCCTCGCGCTGGAGAGCCATTCCTGCATCTTCACCTCCTGAAAGCTCTTTCTCCTATCAGCACATTCTCAAGAGGTCTTTCATTTAGCTGATTTAGCTTCACCGATTGTCCTGCAAACCCTTCATTTTTCAAGAACCGACAGGCCCAAAGAACCCGCCATCGCAGAGAGCCGCGGAGCGGTGGGTTATAGAGGTTTAGAACTGGGGCGTTAGGGTTCTTGTCAAGGGTTTGTAGCTTGTAAGGTTCAGGCCAACTTAATAGTTGGTCCAGGTTGGAAGGGTATAGGCTTCAGGATGGTATATGTGTGGATTCCTCAGATCAGCGGCATCCCACTCCCTAACCCTAAACTCTATACCACCCTGCAATGCGCGCCTCCTCCTTGCTAAGTAAGAGAAAATTCTCCAGGCCTTCTGGAACAAGCGAAACTCCAGCGGTTTGGGTCCGCCTAAGGAGAGACAAGTGGCGGCGAATCAGGAGCAGGTGCCAGCGGCTGGGATCCACTCAAGTTTGATAGACAGATGGTAAGCAAAACGAAAGAGGGAGCATATGCCATTCATACACATGTATGTATCTGTTTCTGTTCCCCGCCATCTCCTACCCTCTTGCTCGCGCAACTCGCTCTCGCTCTCGCTCTCGCTCTCGCTCTCTCTCTCTCTCTGTCGCTCTCTCTCTCTCTCTCGCTCCTTTCTTTCTGTCTTCTGCCTGGCTGTCTGTTTGGCCAACACAGATCACACGACGCTCAAAGACATTTCTTCGTAGTAGGCTGCTGCAAAGGCAACAAGTCGAGGCCAATAAGTTGCTTCGTAAAGCTCCAGCAGCGATGAATCAATCACAATGGTGTTGGCATGGCTAATTACTTTGATGCTCCTCTTCCTCTTCCTCCTCCTCCGCCTGCCCTCGTCCTGGCAGCAGTAACGGTAGAGATGGCCGTTGCGGCACACATCTAAGAAGCCGGATTCCGCAGATCGCCTCCCTCCGCGGCGAGCTTCGCAGCCAGGCGGAAGCAGCAGAGCAGGCTGGGCCGATGGGGTGGAAAGGGCCATGGGTTGACTTCTTGCTACAGTCTCCAGCATGCCTTGTGATTCCTTGCATACTTGTAGGTGATAGCTTCGCCGGAGGTGCCCACCCAGGGATAGCCCCCGCCAGCAACAGAAATCCCACGGCACAAAGCGAAGCGCCGCACCCAATCGTTCAATGTTGAAAACATCGAACGGACACAGCCAGCCATGAACCCTCCAAGAGCAGCTCCTGTTCATCTTCAGATGTTGTCCGGCTCGTAGAGCCAACAGACTTGATGTCGTCGCTGAATTTCGTTGAATGCGGCTGTCACTTTCCCCGAGACCCTGAATCCTAAAGCTGAAACTTCAAGCACGGGACTCTTGCAGCAAGGGCTCGAGGGGTCCGGCTCAACCCGGGCAGTTGCTGCGCTCCTTTCAGTCTGAATCCTGCAGTGGCTTTCCATATCCGTGCCTGTTGTTGAAGAACTTTCCTAAATGCCGCCCACTACAGAGAACCCAGGAGAAGGCGCTGTTGCAAGGCAAGCTCGCAGACCTGGAGGCATCCGGCTTGGCAGCAGATGTCGAAACTAGTGCTGCTGGTACTGTTTAATTGGTTACTTCTAGGCGTCTAGAGCCCTAGGGCGCATGTGAGTTGATTTTGTTCAGAAGAGGCCACACACGTGCTTTAATTACTGTGGATGCTTCTCGTAGCTTCTTCAAAACTTAGCACCATGCATGCAAGCAAAGGTGTATTCATGCATTCTTGGCTGTTTCAGTTTACCTGCTTGCTTGCAATCTGAGCTAGCCGCACCGCGCCGCAAAGATGGTAAGCCGGTATGGAGAGTTAACAATAGTAATCGTAATAAGAGTAATAAGAATAATAAGATAATAACAAAATGAAGCACAGAGCCAGGTCGCATACGAGCAGAAGCTGGGTTCCCAGGCGCCTGGGAGAGTTGAGATTTTGAGGGGGCGCTTTGCAGTTCTGATTCTTCCTATTAGCCCCCTCAATAGGTTCTTTCTTGGTATTTCATGTTGGTTCGAAGGAGGGTTGTTAAATTGAGATGTCTCTGAAGTGACATTGGCAGATCCTACCCTGAGGCTGATGTTGATGCTCAGTGTTGCATGTCCGAAGATGACTGCTTCGCCAAAACCCCACTAGTTCGCAGACACAATGTAGGCAACAGTACTTGCTCTTCGTCGTGGTTCTTGTTGTTGCCCCTCTTTTTTTGCTGCGATGGGCTACTGCACAACCGACAGGAGGAGAAGTTCACCGAGTTCAAGCAGGAGACCCCCAGATGTCCCTGGCAGGTATGATTAATTGCATTATATGAGCTGATTTTGTGGGGTGGTGGCGCGGATTGAATTAGAGGCAGGGTCTTCACAGGAAGCGATCATTAAGGGTGCCCTAACGCCCGTCCGGAACGTTTCATCTAACTTATCAGTTCCAACAGCCTGGTTCTGAAGTTTACATCCGGAGCCCAACATTACCCCCAAGCCCCGAAGACAAGAAAGAGCACCGGCCGGCGAAAGGTGTCGGCGAAAGGTACAACGTCTTTTGGCGAGCTCCTGTTCTTGTGATCATTATGGGAGTTTCCGAAAATTAGGGGTACCTGACTTTGGGGTCCTTATAATAAGCGTCCTACTATTTAGGGTGCTATATTAGGGTCCTGTATTTTCGGAAACGCCCACCAGGAGGCATTGCAGGAGAAGGCGCTGCACGACGAACAGATCTCCAACTTGACCGAGAGGCATCGGATCCTGCGTGGGTCTCATATAGGGGCCTTAATAATTACCTATACTGTTTTGGGGGTTCCTTATTCTGATTATAGTATAATGGGGTCCCGATATTAGGGTTGGGGTCAACTGGATCATTTACCCCAAGGTAATGTTGAGGTTATTGCCAGGTGGGAGTTTCAGAAAGGAAGGTATGCCACTATGAACCCCAAACAAGAAGATTTTTACGTGACAGGGAGTCGCTGAAAAGAGACCACGCTTCCCCCCTTGCCTTTGATTCTGTGGAGTTTGTTGCCAGGCTGCAGCAGCAAGAAGCAGGCACGACTCCCACTCCGTGCGTTCTCCTTTCACTGTTCTCAGGAGAGAAGGGTTGTGTAAGGGTTGTATGTGTATGTCCCGACAATCCATTGCTACCATGATGAATTGCACATCTTCTCGAGCACTTACTACGAGTGTGAGTACGTAGCGGAAGTCGTGATTTTGGTGCTTCTTGCTTTTGCAACTCTCCTGCTACTGGTGAGTCTATGTGTAAGTTTCCCAGACCGAAAGCCAAACAAACACCGACTCAGAAGCGTCGCATCTTCGGCCCAGAGACTCCAAAGCAAGGTCACCCTAATTGAATCGGAGGAGGGGCATGCACCGAGAGAACCTCAGTTAGAAACTCGAAGCATTCCCCCTTGCCTAGAGCCACTTCCGTAACAGCCAGGTCTCGTCGCCAAGGAGAAGGAGGCACAGAGAGCCAAAGCCCAAAATCCAAGAGCCTTGAGCCCTTGCAGACTCTTCCGAGATCGCCCCCGTGCAATCGGGTAATGTTTGCCGAAAGGACCCTGATGAATCGATTTGAGGCTTCAGAGACCCCAGAAAAAGCACGTTTTTAGGGAGCCTGGGACCATTCGGGAGTCACCTGGCCCGAGACCCGAAATTTCAAGGCTATATTGGTAAGCCCGGCAAACCCACCCCACTCCAAGCATCCGTGCTTGTTTCCGAGGCTCTAGGGGAGCTGAAAAAACGCAGGACGGAGCAAGCAGGGACATTAAGGGTAGTAGCTAGCCGGAGTTACGAGAAGATCAGCAAACATCAACAGGAAGAACGTTGTCAAGTTGAACTGGCATCATCCGCAAAAGCCACAGCCCGACATTCATTTGCAAGCTGCGGGCGATAATTGTGGTGACAATAACGATCATGATGATTATGGTGGCAGTGGTGGTGAGGGTGCTGCTGCTGGTGAGGAGTAGGAGGAGGATTCGAGGATGGTGTGTTGGTGTTGATGTTATCGTGATGACCAGGGCCAGGGTGAGGCTTCGAAGCCCTGGCAGTTTCCCTTTGTCCGCCAGAAGGGTAGGAAGCTTTTGCCAGAGGGTTTATGGTTTATGGTGGCAAAAAGGGTGAAAGCTACTGATCCTAGAGCTTTCCGCAATATCGAGTGTTGATACTCATCAGCATTGATTACCGTGATTCCTTTTGACAGCCTGGACCCTGAATCTGCAGGCGGCCGAGAAGGTAAGCCAGCTCCAGGACGCGCCGGGTTCAGATTGATTGTTCAGGTCGGCCAAATTAAGGTTCCATTCGGGTTGGGGCAGATCTTGCCAAGAAACTTCATGAAACTTCTTGACGATTTGGCAGGTTGAGGCACGGCACGCATGACGCTCACTCCTCCTGTCCTTAGACGTGCGACTCGGCGTACCATCTCCTTTGAAACAGTCTGAATGTGCAGGCCGAAGCGATAGTCTTCCGAGCATACCCATACAATCCAACATGCCCAATAGTGATGACGCGCAGCCGATTCTGAATATGGCCAGCATCGGTAGTCCGAAAGGACTATACCACCAATTTGCCATGCTTCTGCCGATGATGGTGCACACCCGGATGACCACTAGCTAGATGGTCACCATTCTTGTTCGTCTGCAGTTCAGTTACCTCTCTTACAACTGCGATGGTCAGCAATGTGATCCCTGCACTTTTGAACGCTGAGTATTAACCCTGGATGGCCCTGTAGTGAGGACGAAAGAGACCAGGTCTCCAGGCCGGGGGTCTGCTGAGATCGTGGTCGCAAAAGAGTCGGTTCGAAGATTTACAGTGTGAAAATGGACCAGGATAGTCAGAAGACTCATGGTTTCGGAGCGAGGGTACTTTCCTTATGCACCTGTGTTTATCCACAGTCATGAGAACTGGAGTTGAATCAGCACCCGGGACCATTTAAGAAATCGCTGCTTGCAACAGCACGCGGATGCAGCTTGGGGTGCTGTTGAGCACCGCCCCGAAAGGCGTCTGGAGGAGCGGCTACAGAGCCGGGAAGACGAGTTTCGGGTGCAGGTCGGGAGCTCCAGCCCTTGATGTAAGACCTATCCTGCTTGTTTCAAGGGTCACAATTGCAACACGGTCTTCAGCATCAGTTCGTTTCTCTATGGCAGAACTGTTTCTAGTGCTGATTCAGGGCCTCAATGATTCAATGGATGGCGACTGGGGGCGTGCTCAACTCTACATCATACCCTTACTCTGTAGACCCTGAAAGGCCTGGGAGCTGGGGTGCATAAGATCTCCTGGGATGTCCGAGTGTGACGGCAACTTTAGCCTGAGAGGTTTAGGCTTTGAGAGAATGCTAGCGACAGAGAGTTCAGTGACCAGGAGGGCTGCAACGCGAGGTTCGAAAGACCAGTTTGGTAGGCCGAGGTATTTGTCCGAATAGTACCATGCTATATGACCACATTGCCTGGTGCACTCTTTCAATGCTCAGACTATGTCGCTGCGTCCCAGTCTTGCTTGGAATCAACCAATGCTATTCTAAGCTGATCCGTGTTAGTGTTGATCAACATTCATGTGTCAGAATGGCCGGTGTCGTGCTGGCTTGAACTGTCGCTAGCGAAACTCCCAAGTTTGAGCCTTGCATCTGCTACAGTTTACTAGGATACATGCGACTAACTTGTGACAATGGTTGCCCCCTGTGTGCAGCCTCTTCTTCCATGTGTATTGTTACGTTTCTACATCATGCCGCCTTTTTACATTGCTGCTGCCTCATGCCCACTTGTTTACTCTGAAGCTTGTTTGTTCGGAGGGTATTTATGGCTGATCACTTTGGGTTGGTCTGGCTGAGTCAGTAGTGCTCAAATTCGTTATTTTGGCTCCGGGTCGTGCTGGGTCGCACAGGTGATCATCGCGCCGCTGCTTGATTTTCTGTTTCAAGCCTATGGCAGAGCGGTAAACGAAGACACATGCAATGACACCGACACCTGTGGGCTAGCAGGATAGCCGCTGACAAAACCCTCCCACCAGTGCGGACTAACGCTGTTAACTCTCAGGACGGCTTCAGCTTTCGGCTTTTCATGTTCTATGTAGGCCAACTCAACGAACAACAGCTTCAGGCACGGATGAGAAGAGGGATAGCCGACAAGTTGCAGGCAACCGGCTTTCCGAGCTTGCAGCCTCTCCACGCAGTGAAGCCGCCAGCGCAATGTCTCTGCCTCTCGCCTGACCAGGGCAAAGTATGGGCCATGCATGGTAAATCCCCAGCCTGAGGCTAGAAGGCAGTGCAGGTTTCACAAGGCTAATCCGGCCCCAATTGGAAAAGAGGTACTTAAATACTGGAGTCATGACTCCTCAGATGAGGTTCCATGATTTACAGCAGAGTCAGACAGTTCAACAGCTGAAGTAGGAAGGTCACACTAATCTTGGCGCGGTTGTTTTGAATCGTTCACTGCAGTATTCCAGCGCCCCCTTCAATCCGTAGATGCGTCCGAAGCTGGACTTGTGTTCTACAGTGCCAGGCACGCAGACCCCGAAGTGACCTCAATAGAAACAAGAAGATCCGGCAAAGACTAAATGAAGCTCGACCTTAAAGTCTGACAACGGACAAGGCTCCCGTACTTTTCCCGGTGCGCACGCATCTCGGCGACATGGAGACTGTGTGGTCGGAGCGGGTTTCACATGCAATCATCCTTGTTGTAACCTAGTAGTAGAGTAGGTAACCTTTAACCTTTTGGGGTAGTATAATTTGTATATAATCCTTATACTATGGAAAAGGTTAACCTTTGGTTCCCCATGATACCCGACAAGTAGGTGTAAGCATAACCAAGCCTACAAAATACTTGCTTGAAGCCTAAATGAAAGCTCTAAAAACCGTTGTTTACAAAGTCCTGTGATCCTCCAAGTATACAAGGTTCAGAGTGTGCAGATTGTTTGCATGGGGAGGAGGACTGTCTCAGAGTCCATTCCTTGAAACCTTGGTCTGAGGTCCGACGCCCCATGGCGATTTGCATTCTACAAACCAGCCCTAGGCTTGCCTAGAGAATGAACGCAGGCGTGCAAGAGCGCAATGAATGATGGCATGAAGAGCACGGGCTTTTCATACGGTCGCACTGTCACACAAGAATAGTAATGCTGGCGAAGAGACAGGATTTCTGCAATGGCCATGAGAAGAAGTGCTGTTACAGCTCTTGCATATTCGCAATAACAGTCACTTGTAATAGTAGTGGCACAAAGTATCAGTTCATAGTGGCAAACCGTCGTGCGCAGCGTGACTGTGGAAATTGCAGATCTTGTTTAAATACCAAACCATTTCTGACAACCGCGGAAGCATTCAGTCCTACATGCATTAGTTATAGAAACCGACAGCCCCTGCCCTTCCCTTCCATTCCCCTGTACCGTACCCTCGCTGCCACGAGTCCCTACATAAGCCTTCAAATTCAAATCTCCGAAGCCCAAAGTGCCTCGAGGCGCTCAGCTCCCGCGCCTTGTCGGCGTGCAGCTTGCGGCTCACCCTCGGGCCTTTGGTAGTGCTGCTCAGGCCCAGAGTTTTGAGATTTGGGCCGGATTTGCCACAGGAATGGTTGCAACGAGGCCTTCCAGTGGAATTGCACTTCCACTGCCGAAGGTTCAGATTTGCAGGTCCTTGTATAATGGCTGCCTTGAAAGTTGAACGATCCAGCCTCCTGTTGTTGACTGTTCGTCATATTGGAGGCCCCAGCATTATTTGTCCCGTGAGCGTGTCTGCCCGCTTGCATATTTTTCTTTTCATTGTGCTGGTATCACTTTTGCTGTATCGTCTCCAGGACACAGTGCCCCAGAGTTGACTCCGGCAAGCCCTGAGCCGCAGTCCGAGAGCCAGTACCGGAAATATCCACCACAAACCCAGTCAGCGGAGCGCATGATTCGTATCTACAGTTTCCATGAACTAGAAGTAGAAGGTATTAGCGTCACTGGGCAGTGCGTTTGCTATTAGTATCTTCATGTGTTGAACTGAATCAACTGGAGGTTCTGGTGGCCCAAGTGGAGGCCGCCGTGGCCAGTGGCCGGCCAATTCATCAAAATGGCACTCTGTGTCTGGGCACTGACTTCGGCAGCGCGATTGTAGCCCCGGGCCCCCAGTGATTAGAAGTCTTGCAGTTCAGGGATGTCCGGTTCTGAGTGCCGGGTGCAAGGCTGTCGTCGCTTCGCTGCTGAAAGCAGCCCCGCGACTGTCTTAATTACTAGCCCAGACTCAGATGACAGCAACCCCGGCCCACGATAACGCTTAAACCTCTCGAAGCCTGCCAAGCCCGAAGCTCCCAACCCCAAACCACGGAAGCGCGTGAGCACCGAAACCACGGAGCAAACAGGCACCCGAGAAATGGCTGAGGTATGAGAAGATCACCGAAGAAGTGGATCGGCTGCGTTCCGAAAACGACACCGTGATTGCCAAGGACGGGCTTTGCAGACAGTGTGGATCATGGGGTTCGTCGGAAAAGTCGGAAAAGGGTTGAGATAGATGCGTGTTGTTATGATTCTCCGAGCTGTCGGTTCACGATGGCTTTCTGATGCAAGCCTGGACGAGGCATTTCGCGTTATCATTGACTCCGGTATGTAGCCTCAGTATAGACACAATTCCTAGCCCGAAACCCAAGAGAGTCAAGAGAGTGTGTAATTAGTCAGTGGCCAAGGTGATGTCTCGAAGTCAAATACTCTGCGTTCCAAATCAATTTGCTCCTTGTAGCCATTCTGCTGTTTGTTGTGGGGATGCCCTGAAGCAAATTGGTCGAATCGGTCTGCAGTTCATCCGCTGGGTTCAAAGAAGGCTCTGCGACCTGCTCGCCGCAGACCGCAAGTCCGGGTGTGAAAATGTAAATTTCGATACCCAAACCCTGAACCTTCTGGAAACGGTAAGAGTTTGAAGGGCTCTGGAGCCTTACATTTTAGCGTCCTGGACCCGCCATTTCTTGAACGACAGACGCAGCAAGACTGAGCAAGACCTCTCCAGCTGCTTTGCTCACTGCAGCTTTGATGCCCCTAGCAACGGCCACTGGAAGCTTTTGCTTGAATTGCGGGTGCAGGGGATACGGACGAATCCGCGGGAAGGGTCACCAGCGGAAAATGCAGCAAACGTAACCTCACTGAATCAGAGAGGTGCCCCGAACCCTCCATACATTCATTGAGTCAATGATTCCCAGACCGCGACTGTGAAAGCAGATCCCAACTCCTATAGCCCAGCCTGAAGGTGGATGAGCTGGACTCGTCCAGATCTAAGCTGATCTCCGACAGTGCGAACTTCATTGCAGCAACTCGGCGCATGTTTCTAAGCAGTGTTCAGAATATGTCTGGATTTGAAAGAGCTGAACTCATCGGGGTGTCCCAAAGCCAACGGGGATTAGAAATCCAAAGTGTTACAGCCTGCTTAAACATCGCATGGCGCATGTAAGCTGTAGCATGCCTTCCTGAACTACTGCGGGAACGCTGAAGCACTTTCAAGCCCCGTGGCCAAACCCACCCTTTCACGGCTTGCCGCCTGTAGCCGCATTAAGTTGTCGGCCTGCTTGTGGAAGGAAGTCCGCGCCGGCGAGGATGGAAGCGACTAAGCTCACCTCATTCTCCTTTGTGATTCGGCAGTTCAGGGTGCTCTTGAGGCTCTAAGCCAAAACAAGCTGTTGCAACAAGAAGGATCGAATGAACGAGTTTTGAAGCACTGCCAGAGCCCCTCTAGGCCTCTGGCTTCGGATCATGCGAGATACGGGCCCGGGGGTTCGTTGTTATAATTCTAGTACAAGATACCCCAAAAGCCGATTGGAATTATCAAGGCCCCTACATTATCCTCTGTTGCTTCAATGAACTGCAGACTTGAATTGCCTTTCTTACGCCTGGTGTCTTCTAATTCTTGCCAGGCGGCATCGTCGAGCAAAAGATGGGCACTCAACCATAAAGTTAGCCTCAAATCCCAGAGGGTGTAGTTATTTAGGGATTAGGGTTTAGGGCTTGGGTTTAGTCATTGAAGTGCAGGGCTTATGAGCAACGCAGAGGTAGTGTTCGTCTTTGGTTATTGTTGGCCGTCGCAGCCCCTCCCCCCAAAGCCTAAACCTTAAACCTTCAAGCTTAAGCCCTAAAGCCCTGAGCCCTAAACCCTAGACCCAAAGCCTTGACCCCTAAACTCTCAACCCCTGACCACAAAATCTACGGCACAACATCTATGGACGCAGCACGCGGATCAGCAGCCCAAGCCTGTTTTGAAGAACAGAACACATGCAGCGAAGCCTGTTCTTTGGAGTCCACCTCTCTTCGGCCTAGTAACTTAGCATCGGCCATGCTGCGGACTCAGACCGTGTCGGGTGAAGAACTTGTTGCCCTTGACTTGGCGAGCTTTCTCGAGACGCAGCCTGCCGGCATGCATCCCGTCCGGGCACTGAAGCAACACTTGCACAGCATTTGTGGTGTGTCAAGGTTCAGGCAAAGGCTGGTATTCCTGGATGACAAGGTGGCTCTAGATGACGATGGCACCCTGAGACCTGGTGAAGTTCAGGTCGTACTTCTAAGCTTCTGCCCACCGTCGGACGCTCAAGTGACAGCACTTCGGGATGCAGCGAGACATGGCCTGTCAGCAGAAGTGGAGACTTTTCTACAAAGGCCGCAAGACCCAGATTTGGGCGATCCGGCCCCTCTGTTCGAGGCGTCTGCGGAGGGCCAAACAGAGGTTGCACGCCTTTTGCTGGAGGCCAATGCGGACAAGGACAAGGCCACGCAGGATGGCGCTACCCCGTTGTTCATTGCAGCTGAGTCCGGGCATTTGGAGGTTGCACGCCTTTTGCTGGAGAGCAATGCAGACAAGGACAAGGCCACGCAGGATGGCGCCACCCCGTTGTTCATTGCGGCTCAGGAGGGGCAGCTGGAGGTTGCACGCATGTTGCTGGAGAGCAATGCAGACAAGGACAAGACCATGGAGGATGGCGCCACCCCGCTGTTCGTTGCAGCTCACGAGGGGCAGCTGGAGGTCGCGTGCCTTCTGCTGGAGGCCAATGCAGACACGAACAAGGCCACGCAGGATGGCGCCACCCCATTGTTCATTGCAGCTCAAAAGGGGCAGCTGGAGGTTGCACGCCTTTTGCTGGAGAGCAATGCAGACCAGGACAAGGCCAGGCAGGATGGCGCCACCCCATTGTTCATTTCAGGTCAGGAGGGGCAGCTGGAGGTGGCACGCCTTTTGCTGGAGAGCAATGCAGACAAGGACAAGGCCGCGCAGGATGGCGCCACCCCGTTGTTCATTGCAGCTCACGAGGGGCAGCTGAAGGTTGCACGCCTTTTGCTGGAGAGCAATGCAGACAAGGACAAGACCATGCAGGATGGCGCCACCCCGTTGTTCGTTGCAGCTCACGAGGGGCAGCTGGAGGTCGCACGTCTTCTGCTGGAGGCCAATGCAGACACTAACAAGGCCAGGCAGGATGGCGCCACCCCATTGTTCATTGCAGCTCAAAAGGGGCAGCTGGCGGTTGCACGCCTTTTGCTGGAGAGCAATGCAGACCAGGACAAGGCCAGGCAGGATGGCGCCACCCCATTGTTCATTTCAGCTCAGGAGGGGCAGCTGGAGGTGGAACGCCTTTTGCAGGAGTCTAGCGCGGACAAGAACAAAAGAAGAAAGTGTCGGTGATGCGGCACAGCAGTCAGCAGTCGGAGTTTGCGAGTCCTTTGCTGGAATGCAATGCGGACAAGTGCAAGGTCTTCGGTGCTGGTGCCACCCTTTGGCTATGCATCTGGGAACAGGAAAAGGTTGCTCATTCTGCTGGCGGCAAGCACTACTTCGCCCACTGCCTGTGCTGCTCCAAAAACCAGCTGTTGCGGAGTCATTAACTTTTAGATTAAGTTATACATCCCCTTGCAAACCCCCTTATCTCACCGTCGGGCCATAATAACAGGAAGCTAATGAGCCTTTACAGAACCTGTCGAGGAACCCAAAGCCCTTAAACCCGAAACTCTTATCCCTGAAAACCCTAAGCGTCCCTAAACCGTGAACCCTAATTCTGAACATTTCAACCCTACGCCCTGAACCCTGATACCTCAACCCTGGAGGTATGCTTGGTATGCGTGAGCCTGAACTTTAAGGACGCTTCAGTTGGTGCCTCTTTTTAGGTGGTGCTAAACTGCTAAATCCGACGAGGAGAGTGCCCAACTGAGGCCAAATGGCAGAGACCTTGCACCAGATGGAGGAATTGGACCGTCCCATACCCGCAGACTGGGAGTTTGAGGGTTTGCAGCTCACGGGCCGTTGAAGCTTTCAATGGCTCAGTGATTTCCATGTGCCACTATAATAGCATCTTCCGCGGACCCTTGTGCGGTTTTGGCGTTGTGTATAGGAATCGCGAGGGAAGAGTTTGAGTTCATGTTGGCGTGTGTTGATGAGAAGCCGCCAGCAGAGCAGAGTCCCTCGTGCGTGCCTGAACTCCACAGTTTTCTTGGATGCCAGATCTCACAAGGTCAGACGGCGGAATTGCGGAGTCAGCAGATCCAGCGACTTGGCCTGTCGCCAACCAATCCGCGCCCTAAACCTGGAGGCAGAAACGCTGGTCTTTCTTGCAAGAAATGTCGAGGTGGCGGGTGGCGGGGATTGTCGTCGTCGTGGTCGCCCATCGTTGCCATCCCTGCAGTGGTCTCAATCGTCATAGTCGTAGTTGTCGTGGTGGTGGTAGCGAAAGTAAGAAGAAATGTATATAGTAGTCGTGGTTGTCGTAGTGGCAGTGGTGGTGGTGGTGGTGGTGGACTAGTGGTAGTAGTTGTCGTAGCAGCAGCAGCAGGAGTAGTAGTAGTAGTAGCAGCAACAGTAGGAAGTAAGAGTAGCTGTAGCTGGAGCTGTAGCAGCAGCAGCAGCAAGAGCCGGAATTAGAGTTAGAGCTGGAGCAGGAGAAGGAGCAGGAGCAGAACCAGTAGTAGTAGTAGTAGTAGTAGTAGTAGTAGTGGTGGTAGTGGTAGTGGTAGTGGTAGTGGTAGCAGTGGTAGTAGTAGTAGTAGTAGCAGTAGCAGTAGCAGTAGCAGTAGCAGTAGTAGTAGTAGTAGTGGTAGTAGTAGTGGTAGTAGTGGTAGTAACAGTAACAGTAACAGTAACAGTAGTAGTAGTAGTAGTAGTAGTAGTAGTAGTAGTGTAGTACTCGTAGTTAGTAGTAGTATGAGCAGTAGCAGCAGGAGCAGTACATGTAGCAGAAGCGGAAGCAGTAGCAGTGGCAGTAGCAGAAGTAGTAGCAGAATCCGTAGTAGTAGCTTGGTAGTTGTAGTGGTCGTCGTAGCAGTAGTAGCAGTAGTCCTAGCAGTAGCAGTAGTTTAGTAGTAGTAGTAGTAGTAGTAGGAGTAGGAGTAGCAGTAGCAGTAGCAGTAGTAGCAGTAGTAGCAGAAGTAGCAGTAGTAGCAGTAGTAGCAGTAGTAGCAGTAGTAGCAGTAGTAGCAGTAGGCAAAGTAAGAGTGCTAGTAGGTGGACCGGACTGTAATCGTCCTTGTCGTGGTCGCGTTTGTGGCGAGCCGTAGAAGGAGGTAAAGCACTGCAACAGCAGCAGGCCAACGCGACGAATGGTTAATGCAAAATGCTACTACATCATCACGGCCCCCACTGTAGAATTTATTTCCTTTGAAGCCAGCAAACGGCCGGAGAGGGATATTACGGTTCAGGTTTGGTAGTTATTCCGGTTTGTCGAGTGAGCATTGAATGTGAAACCCCATCATGCCGTGCCCCTCTGGCAAAGACTGTCGACATCAGCGGAAGACTGCACCTGGTACCCCTTGGCCCCTGTCAACTCGGCTGTAAAGCAACAGTGAGTTGACAAGGAACTACCTGGACATCGGTGCTCTGAAGCGTCAGCGGGTGACCATCCAAAAGAGCGAGCAGGTGCCCTTCACGTGGTTTTGAGCATAAGTGCAGCCAGAGCAGCTGATTCAAGTGCCTTCAAAGTTTGTTTTCTGAAAAGTCCAGTCCCTTTATGCGTAGTTTTTGCAATCGATGATGCGCTTTGTACCGACCTTGAGAAGCTCTTGGGGAAGCAGGTTGTCGGTTTTTAGTCACCAAGCTCCAGCTGCAAACAAGGATATCATATTTCACAGGTGGTCCAGGTTGGCAGCTCCTGACGAGTGTCGATACAAGTTTCGACTCTGGCCAGGCTCTGAAAATTCGGGAAATCAGACAAACAAAGTTCGGGAATGACAGGGAACGAAGCTTCCTGTGGTTCATGTTGTCTGCAGAGATCGCGCGAAAGCCTTACCATGCCGCCGTCAGGTCATGGAGATCTCTTCCCAAGTATACGAGATGATTGCGAAGGATGAGATGATCGCCGAGGAGACCTAGAGACCTGGGAAGTCACAGGGGCAGGCTTTCTTCTGCTAGGACCATCCCCATTATGGCGAACAGCAGAACCATCCCCATTATGGCGAACAGCAGAGGGGTGTTTGTCCATCGGAGACCAAAACTACGACTTAGTGGCTTAGGGTTTGCTGGTAGCTGCTCAGGTCCTGAGAGAGGACTGTACATTGGTAAACGGTTGCCAGCTCCTTGCGCACACTGTACAAGCCTCGTCGTCTAAATCAGAATCCCGTTTCGGATGAAACACAGGGCACGTCACGCCTGTTATCAAGATCCGGTCTCTTGAATAGGACTGCCAGTGCTGCTCGTGTTGATTGCTAGTGAGTCGACTGCGAGTCATGGACCTCATGTGGTGATGCATAAAGAGATCGGGTTATGACAGCCTCTTGCTGGCCCATGATCCCTGCATCAGGACGCAGTCCTTGCGGCTTCTTGCCGGCAAGGTTTTCGAGCAATTGGCATACCAGCCCTAAGTGCCTCTTGAAACAGGGGGGTGTCGCTTTGCCTGCCCGCCAACCTACAGAGTGAGTGAAAAGCCGGCTCCAGAAGAACGAAAGGTACAAGATCGTGTGAAAAATGCAATGCATTCGTTTAAACAGCAGCAGCATTCTGCTGTCGTTTCTCCGGAAGACACCAGAGATCCTTGCAAGATCAGGTTTCTTTGGCCGAGACGGTCAGCAAATTGGAGTCCGAGTTCGATTCGTCCCCGGGCCGCCTCTTCCTGTTGCGCGTGCGAAGTCGGACTCACAGACGATGCCCTTCGCAGTTACAGCAACTTCTCCTAGGCTCCTAGGCACATTGAGACTTGAAGAAGGCTTGAACAGCTCATGCAGGGTCGAGATAGGCGCATGCCCCCTTGCAGAATGCGCAGTTTCTGGTAACACAAACCCTCATAAACTCTTTCCGAAACCAAGGTAGTTGAACCGAATGAGCAGAAACCTGGCACACGCCTTCATCGTAGGTTCTCCCAAAGCATCGCGACAGCCAAGAAGGAGCTTGAGAATGTGGCTGCTGGGCTTCAGTTGGACTTTGAGGGTTCGGGTTTGGGCTTCACATATTCAGAGGAGGAGCACGTCCTTACGGGGACCTGGACAATACATTCCGCTTCCTATAGCTCCAGACATACTGTAATGCTAGTTCCGACCAGGCTCTAGACGTCTGTTGCGCTCTGGTCAAGCCAGTCATGCTGACCATCAGCATCCCGCATTCTTTTGCAACTACTCCGTGTGAAGACACCTGTCCTAGCATTCCGAGATATCAAATGTCAAAGTTCTGTCAAAGTTCTGAGTTACATGGCCAGGCCGGAGCGCTTGAAGCCAAAGCTTCAGGTCAGCCGAGTGCGCAGCCTGGAGCTCTCACTGCGGGCTCGGCGTGCAAAGGCCGTCTTGGACGGGGGTTTCCTGGTTCCGTGTCGAATGTATGGCTTCCGGTCGACGAGCGGGGGATGGCAGAAAGCATTTTCTGAGGGTCTTCCGTAGCTTGAAATTTCTCCTAGTTTTCCAGCAGCAGAGGGCTGCCAGTTATCCGAGGATCAGAGATGGCAGATGTGTGTTTGATTCTATGCTTTTCTCTGCCGAGTGCAACTGTGAATATTTGCTCAAGCAAAGATTCTTCAGACAGACTGCCCTTCAGCAAAACTGGAGACTCTTGGTTCACTGATCGCAGAATCCTCAGTCAAAGCTAATCTGCATCAGACCCCATGGCCTCTCCTGTTTTATATATTTGGATCCTCGCCTAATTCGTCTAGTTGGGAGTGCTGAAACCCCCCAAAACAAACTCCAAGCCCACAAAGTAATCGTGCATTGCCGTGGTTTGAAAGACCTGCTCGAATCTTAGCGGAAGCCCTACACCAATAGTATAGGGGCCTAAATTATTACCAATACTATTTAGGGGCTCCGTATTATAATTATAGTATAATATATCCCCAAACCCTTTTCTAATTTTTTATGGCCAGCCATTTAGCCCCTCGAGCTCAAGCCCGTGATCCGACTGGCAGGCGGATCACGAGACCGACACGCTCCGAGCAAACCTGAGACTCGGCGTCTGCCATCGCACTGCAAGGGCTTAAACAATTACCTATATTATTTTTTGGGGTTCCTTATTGTGACTATGGTATAATGGGCCCCAAAACCCTATTCTAATTATTAAGACCCCTGCAGTATTTGGGATGTTTCTGGATTCAGAGGTCCAAGGGATTTGAGGTTGTAGGATCTAGGGTGCTAGATATACTCTGAACTCCAAATTTACATGAACTTGGTGGTTGAGAGCTTTGAGCTTTCCTGTGGGGGATGTTTATGTCTTGGGGAGTAGGAGTACAGGCTCGGGATTTTGCAGCTGATGTTGAGGGTTCTGGTCCTCGCTTGGCATTGAACTCCGTAGTGGCATCTGTAGCTCCTGTGCAATCAAAAGCAGCAGAAACAGGGTGAACAGAAGCCATATCAGGACACAAGTGATCCTGTTAGCCCCGCTGCTCGAGCTCAGACGCATCAGGCCCACCAGTCCTGACGTTCCCGAACGGTCCATGTGCTCCAGGCACAAGAAACCCCCTCAAACTCTTGAGCGAGACCCTCGAGGATGGCACGGCAGAGGGAGAGAGAACCCCTAAAACCCATAACAAAAATATGATGTACTGTAGCATCAGTTACACTATCATATAGCACGCTATATACCGTGTATACAATAGACGATCAGAAAATAGAAGTGAACACCTCACATGATGTCCTAGAAGAAAAACGCGAAAAGTAGCGAAGCTCCCAGGATCTCGGGGCTCTACGAGGCGCCCAAGCGTGGTTCAGGAGCTGTAATATTCTCTTATTTTCTACAACCGGGGGGGTTCCTCATTTTGTTTGGGTCGTCCACCGGGTCATCACGTAATGTCATGATTACAGCCGTTTAGAAGGGCTTAGAAGGTGTTTTCAGGCTTGTGAGGGTGATTTAATGTGAATTGTAAGGGTCTTTCAGGGTTACTGGAAGGGATCCTTTTACTTGAGGGTCACGATTAATTGCTGTAAGGGTTCTGTACGCTTTGTGTGTGGGGGGCTTTGTGCGGTTGCCGGCTAGAGCTCCAACCGCTCGGGAGTGTGGGTTTTGTAGGGTGTCAGGGGAATCTCAGAGTCCTCGCCTCTTCAAGCAGATTCTAGCCTAGCGCAGAGTGTGAGACTGTAGGTGAACAACATCTGGAAACAGTACGGCTACGGCGGCTGCGACAAATTAACATTGTTCAAAAATAAGTATGCAGGGCAGAGTGAAGAAAGTCTGCAAGTCTTGGTAGGAGCTACGGCATACTGAACGCCCATGCGTGGAATTTGCTTCTGGTGATTTTTGACTATTGAAGCCTTTGCTGGCTGGCTCCAACATCCTCACCTCCGTCTTGATGAGGCTCGGCGAAAGAATGCGCAGCTCACCCGGTATCGCATTCAGCACCTTGCCTGCAATGGCCTGTGTCAGGACAGCGCATTCGGCTGAAGATTTGGTTGGACATTTTGATAGACGCTCCGATGTCCGCGAGGTATAATTAAGTATGTCAGACAAGAACATTCCTGAAAGTACTACAAGTACTAAAGGGCCTGAGGACATGAATTCGTGCCACGCTGCCGGT
Source organism: Symbiodinium sp. clade A Y106 (assembly GCA_003297005.1). Lineage (NCBI taxonomy): Eukaryota > Dinophyceae > Suessiales > Symbiodiniaceae > Symbiodinium > Symbiodinium sp. clade A. Next base: position 65,047 of record BGNK01002227.1, read on the forward strand.
GCTCTTCACTGCTAAGAACGAGTGAGGGTTGGGAAGTTCGAGTGCATAAAATTATGTCGTCGTTGCTTCGTGGGAGAATCATTGCAAGCAGCCAAACCCGAGATCATTGCAACCTGAAACCCAAATCCTAAATCCTGAACTTTGTAGCAGAGCATTCTCCTCGCCTTCCGAGTTCTGAGCGCCGAAAGCCCAAGCCATTGCAAGGCAAGCGCTGAACGTAAAGTTGGTGTCTGTGCCTCGACTCGAAGCTTGCTGGACGATTTGCCAGTGTTGAACAGACGGTCTTTTTCTTGGGGGGGGGTGGGGGTTGGGGGTGGGGGTGGGGGTTTTACTTTGGGTGGCTCAGTGGGTCGCTGCTTGTGGTTGTTGATAGTTGGCCGTCTTGTTGAAACTTGATGAAAATTCCCAAGATTTTTTCTCTGGGATTCTTGCGTTTCACAGTCTGAAGCTATTGTCTGCGGTTTAGGTCCCAGCTTCAAGATGTACGGTAGAGATGTACAATGTACAGCGTGGACGCTTTTGGCAATCCATGGTTGGTTCCAAATCTCAAGCGTATTAGGTTTTGATCCATACGTCTCAAGCTTAGACGGCAAACTGGGTACGAGCACTGTGGAAAGTGCTATAATCCCATCAAGACCTTTGAAATTTTGTTTAGGGTCCACCTGAGTGCCAGACGAAGAATCGAAAGCTCTTTTGGAGTTTACCTCTATGTCATGACAGGTTCGAGACCCTGCCCGGCATCCATCCACCCTCCCACGACCGGGAGGTGCTTGAACGGGCCAGACAAGCTTTCCGGACCCATACGCGCATCAAGGACACAGCCTGGTCACGGGCGTTAAGATTTCAGTGCACATAGCATGACGGTGCTTACAAAAGATGTGAGTTTGTGCGACACTCTTTCAGCATCTGAGAGCATGCGATGCATAGAATCCATTAATTAGCCTGCAGGCCAAGCGGCACACAGGGTTTAGAACGACCGGTTACTACTTGTTTATCTAAGTCTAGTTGAGTGGTGCATTTGCGGGTCCCGGGCCGGACTCCGTGGCTTTCTTGCCTTTGGGCTGTGTCCTTGTGAAACATGTGGGTCGGCATCCTCCGGAAGCTTTTGGAAGTGAGTAAAGTGGCCAGAGCAAGCAAGCTCTTTCCCGTCCAACTGACTGCTGGGTTATAGGGAATGGAAGCAGCCCGTCGGTTCCATATTTTGAAGCTGCTTGTCTCGATTGAAGCTGTTGTCCATGCAAGTCAGGAGGTCTGTACTTCCGTGACCTGGCGACATGAAAGAACGTTCGGAGACTTTCGTAACCGAGAGTTGTGGTATTTCACCTAGCAACGACGCACTCAGAGGAGCTCATCGTTTCGGGCAGCAAGGAGCAGATGGAGGCGTCAAGGGGACCACTGCCAGTTTTTTTTTTTGATCTTGCGGTTCGTGAAAAGCGGAGGAACTGCTCTGTAACTGCCACCCCCTTTTTGAGCTCCATTGCGTGACCTCGGACTCGCCTGTGTTGTGCTTCTTTACAGGTCGAGGTTGGCGATCTGCTTCGCGCCGCTTAGAGGCTTAGAGTTCGACTTGCGGGTGTTGTAGTTCTTCATGAACTACATCCAGCAATTAAAATTCCGCATGTTTGCTATCGTCGGGTTGAGGAGGATCCTACCCACTTTCTTTAGCTAACATTGCTTAGCTAGGATCAGAGGGCCAACCTAGATAGTCTCCGATGATAGACTGCTAAGCTGCTAAAGCCTGAGCAGTCATGATATGCAGGCTTCAGTTGCCTGCTCGCATTTAAGCCCCATGTTGCTTAGAGAATGCGTGAGCTCGCCACGGACAGCAGTCTGAATCTGCCATCGTTACAAGCTAAGGAGATGGAGGTGGCTGTAGCCACGGTGGTGGCCTTGGATAGCTTGGAAGCCCCGAATCCCGAGCCACAATTGTTTTCGGCGCAGTGCGACTCCTGAACGACCACGTAAGAGTAGCAATCCAGATTGCTCCACCTGATACCTTATCCTGCCGACAGCAGCCACAGAGGCTGCGGAGTTGGAGGAAGCTAGGGCCCAGCAAAGCAAGGAGGCGTGATTCTGCGGATAAGCATCACGGGGGGAAGGCATGTATGGGCGAGATAATTAAACAGCGTAGCCGAGGCAGACAGAGAGAGTGAGAGACAGGTTAGCCGGTTGTAAGGATTGTTACCCTGGTTCTCAGATCAAATTGGTGTTGCTTCGAGCCTTAATTAGATCCGAATGGAGCTTGCAGCTTGCAAAGCTCTTGACATCAAGCACCACAGGCCCCGCAGCCCAAATCCACATGCTTTCGTTCTTTCGAGAAGCCGAAGATGTTCTCACAGTGGCACGGAAGGTGCACGATGTCACTGCAAAACTTCGGCAGCACGAAGAAGTGGTTACGCCGGAGACAGGCGGGCACTGTCAGGATTTGTTTCGTACCATCTTCCCTCCACTTTTGTAAGGCATTCAGATAAGGCTGGCATCCCAGAAGACGTGGGAACTGAGATGAAGCATGTTGGTGCAGGGCACCGTAGAAACGATTTTGTTTTTCTCCTTTTGCCTGCTCCAGGCAAACTCCGAGAGCAGCTCATCGCAGCTCTCCGGGAGGAGGCCATGTTGTCTGCACGCCTTCACAACTGGCATCTAGCCGCCATTTGGAAGACAGTTCTGCTCTTCCTGCGGTCATGAAACACAGTCGCCTGTCAGCCGCCTGACCCATTTTACCAAGCTGTGCGGCTCCACGCCGGAAGTTCTCTTGGAAACTTGCCAGCTCTCAAGAAGCACTCCGGAGAAGCAGCGTGAGAATGCTTATCGTTTCCTTGAGAGGGTGGTTTCCTGGCCTTGCCATGTTCTGACTCAAAACAACCAAGCTCCAGGAGTTCTGCATGGCTCGCCTTGCGGTGCTGCGGAAGTCCCAAGCCCAGGACTCGGAAAATTCAGCTACATGTTCATAAGGTCCTCGTTAAGGTTAGTCGAGGGTACGAAAAGGGTACTATAGGATCTATATGGCTAGGGTAGTATGTAGGGTCAGGGTATCTTGCCTTCCCTGCTGTTACAACACGAATGGGACCGTGCCTTTTCTACTTATGACGGGTGCGGTCAAGAAACCGACGAAGATCGCTGCCGGTGCTCTGACAGAAATGGGCTTGCTCTTAATCGCAGACCTAGTCATTTCCTCTAGTCTTCTGGTAACTCTATCTCGTGGCATGAACAGTAATTTAAAGGCTGCCAATGCGTGCCCACACCCCCCCGCGCCCTCACCGCCCACACCACACCGCCCCCCTCGCCACTACCCACACCTGGTTGCATTTTTTGAGTGTTTAGAGAGTATTTAA
>BGNK01002227.1:68394-109028 GCA_003297005.1 Symbiodinium sp. clade A Y106
AATGCGTGCCCACGCCCCCCCGCGCCCTCACCACCTCGCCGCCCACACCCCCCCTGGCCCGCGTTTCCTCGCCACTACACAGACCTGGCTCGCATTTTCTTGGTGTTTAGAGAGTATTTTTGAGTTTAGGCTTGGTTGTCTTGCTGGGAAGGTTGCTGTCATTCAGGCTACTCTATGGGTTGTCACTTGGTGTTGGCTTGTTTTCGAGCTTGTTTTTGACAGCAAGGTCGGCAGGCATACGTCCACCTGTCCACCTGTTAACTCCTGTTCCAGTCGTCTACAGACCTCGCCTGATACTGCCCAGTGTGAGTGTCAAAAATTTGTTCAGCATCGACGCCCAGAAGGCGTCCCTATTGTTCATGGGTCGCTCGAGATTTATTTTGACGCCGACCCAGGATGAGACTATTTCTCACACTCATGTGTAGACATCGTCCTCCTATTCCATTGCCGCACGGGCATACTTATCGTTTTCCCGCCACAGTCCAGTCCTTCTCCGCCTCCCGAAATCTTGCTCCCGCCACAGCCCGCGACTCGTGTTCTCTCCGAATTGCTGTGCATCGTGCAACCGCCAGTGTGGTAAGCGTTTTGGACTGACGGTGTGGTCTGGGGAGCCTCGTTGGTGCTCCTTGACTGGTTCGTGGGTGTCCCATGCCGGGCTCAGTGCATGTTTCTTGTTTTTGGTGTTTTCGCAGGCAAGATTATGTACAGCAAAACTATCTACTGGTACCTTGCTATCTGTCTATCTGTGTGTCTATCTATCTCTCTCTCTATAGATATATGCCGCTATATACTAACTACCTCTATATTGCTGTATCTACGGTAGCTATCTATCTAATTAATAGTGATCAGTTAATTATCTGTCAATCTATCCATCTATCTATGTGTATATGTTTGTATAATGCATACATGTGGCAGAAGCAATGTGCATGTGCACGAATTTAGAGAAGCAGGTCGTAATTCCTCATCTATCTGCACTGGTAATTAAAGCATGTAAAACAGAGGATGCCTGCAGTTCTTTTCTTTGGAAAGCTCCTGAAGCCAGGCTAATGGGGCGTCTTGATGGGTTTTGGGTTCGGGCCCCGCTTTTCTCCGGATACGACTATAGACTATAGGTCAAGATATCGTGTTTTCTTTGTGTTCACGGTTCGATTTACTTTTGCCGCATTTTGCATTACTGAAACGCCACCCCCGCCTCCCCATTGAGCCATAGATGCCAGAACCCGCAGCTTGCCTTGCCCGCGACATAAGCAGGATGTGAAGTTCCTCGCGAGTTTGCGTGCCTGGGCGTCTCTTGTAGACTGTGCTCTAGGCTTCACCCATCTTACGATTAGATCCATGAACGTGGATCTTTTATATAACATCACAGTGAATCACAGGATTGCCGGTCACGAGATTCGTTATCATCGGTATTGAAGATAGAGCATCTTCCCGCAGCCCTGGCTAGCTAGAACCCATATCTTGCAACAGTGATGGTCGGACATTGGTCTATAGCTTAACATGGCCACAAGGGCCCGTTTGCTTCCCACTCTGCGTGCCTTGGCACACGGCCGGTACCACTCAGACCTGCAATGAGGCGTACTGCTAGGTTATGTAATAGCGAAACGGAAGACTTTGTCGGTGAATAATGTTTACTAGATACTTATACTACTCGAATACCGCCTTCGGGTCCCTTACTATAGTTCTTGCAGACTATGCCCCAAACCCTATTCTAATTGTTATGCCGCATCTATGCCCCTACAGTAGTCATGTGAGCCCAAATGTTTGCAGACAAAACCGATGCAACCACGACGTGTCGAATTACGCTGACTATGCTGGCTCCTTCCGTCGCATCAATTGTCCATGCTGTGCATTTGGGTTCGTATGCCTAAGCATGGAATTGTTTACCACGTTTCCCTTGATTGGTGTTTGTTAGCTCGGATGACCGGTTGTTGGCAGACTGTCTCTTGACTTACAGGAATTCGCATCCGCAAGACTGTTCGAGTTTGTTGAGGTCGCTGGAACATGAAGGAGAGACACACCCCAAACCACCAAGCGTAGAACTTGCCCAAACTGGTGCACCGGAACTCTGAGACTGCACGCCCTCAGGCCTCTGGAAGTTGCGAAGATCAGATCAATGTGTAAGCAGGTGTTTCCTGTCAGTTCCAGGTTCTGATAGCTTTCCAGGCAAAGCGATCGGATGAGCTCTGCGAGGGCGAAGTCCAGTTCCGACAATGTCAAGGCGACCCTGGCCCGGGGCTTTCGTTCCGCCGAAACGTCGGAGGAGTTTGGCAACAGGCCAAGACTTAGTCGTGCTCGAGCTTCGGAGGTACTGCAGAGGCTCTCATACCGAGGAACCACTCCTTACGACTTACGATAGTGCTACAGGTTCCTCTGGCATCGTCACAGCACAACCCCCGACTTTCATCCGGTCCAGGCGATCAAGATGACTCCACCGCCTGGGGGATCAACAATCCGTTCCATTCTGAGCGATTTACTGGCATGTCAGGATTTGATCACACCGCCTAAATACTGGACAAGTGTTTTCTGCCAAGAGCCCAAGAATTCGGAACAGCAGAAAGCCTCTCTTTTGTTTGGCTTCCATCATGTGGTGGCAGGCGCAACAGCAAAGCTACGCGCCGGAAAATTTTGACATGCCGTGAAGAGTTCAACTTGTTCTTGCTTGGACAAGAGCAGATTTTGACCCTGGCAGCATTCCCGGCTGGCAAACCGAATTTTCTCGCAGCGCCAGGGGACGGGAGGCTTGCCAGTTCGTAAGTATTTTGCAGGTGAGGCCAGCGCAGGTGAGATCATGATCTGCAACCGTGAGGCATTCCGTATAGTGAAAGCAGCAAGACCCCATGACCAAGCCGCAATTCACAAAACTGGCATCATTGTCCTCGTACAGTACTCGTACATTCTGTTTCGGAGGCTGTGCATTGCCCCAAGTCTGCTGTGGCCCATTGTGCTGACCTGTTTTTCGACAAAAGTCTACAATATAAAACCGCCGCAGTGCAGAAGGAGTGTTCAAGGGTGCTGACAGGAGCAACAACGGGCCTGATCTATCTGTAACGGAAAATCATCCTGGTCTCAGCTGCAGCTTAGCCAACTTCATCTAGTTTCGGCCAGAAGGCATGCACTTGCTGCAAGTGCTGGCGAGCTTGGGCTACTTTAGGCCAGCATGCGCGCAGGCAGAGAGAAGAACGTTCTTAGGTTGGAGCGGCGCAACACGTTCTTTTGACGAAGATCTCTAGCATAGGTGTCAAGCACCTGGTGAAGCCTGAATTCGCACAGCTCTCCGTCCCCAGCTCTCTCGGGATTCAATATTCAAGGTTACTGCGTCCCCGTCGGTCCATGCCTGGATGGATGTAGCATAGTATGCAAAAGCTTTCTTCCTTGATTCTTCCTGGCATGAGGCAGTTTCTTAGCCACCTCTTTTCCGTGATATACTCACAGCCATTAGGCTTGAAGCCTGAAAACAACCCAAATCGGAGCCATCCCGGCACCCGAAGCGTTACCAGCTGCAACTGCAAGCGACGATTAGCATCGTGAATGACGATAAGGATGCCCACAGCTATAATTTGAGCTATCGAAACTCCAAACGCGGCAAGGGTAAGCAGTAGGAGCCCAATTGCAACACTCCCACGTCCTAAACCTTCGCACCGCTGACAAGACACAGGAAGTTCCAGTATCGTGCGTGTAAGACCTTGAGACCTCCGCTGGGAAGTCCGAGTTGCGAGAGCGTAAAACGCAAGTTCCCGAAGTCCCAAACCCTAATTCCCTAATCCTACTAACCCTAGCTTTGATCCTCTTGTGACTCTTTCCAGCGTGCTCTTTGACTTAACCCTGGCTAGCTTAATCCAAAAAGCCGCCTGAACTACGTCAAGTCCAAAATCCGCTATCGACCAGCGCTGTCAGCGAGGCAGAGGAAGCAAAGGCGCAAGCCAAGCAGCTTTCAGAGGACCCTGGCTTAGGCTCAAGATTTGCAAAAGCCGCAACCATATTGCGAGTATTGATGCTTGTGCTTATACTGGGTGTCAGAGCAAAAAGCTCCGAGAGTCGCCAGGACCTCGACCGAGCCCAAGATCAAGCGCAGAGGCAGGGGGGTTTGGGAGTTGGGGTTCATGGGAAATCTCCGCATGATATTTCTGTCAGAAGCAGTGCCGTTTCCATGGTCACGTATCATGGTCAAGTAATACGAACTTGAGGCTCGTAAAGCAGATCAAAACGAGAGTCCGAATGGGCTTCGGGTCTATAGTTGTATTTGGCAGGTAGTTCTTGTGCAGTGTAGCGTGCCAGCAGAAGTCAGCAAGTAGCGGAAAGCACTTGTACAAGACTCGTCTACGGGACCTGGGTCTGAAGAAGAGCTCCAAGGCTGCGCTGCAGCGGCAACAACAGCAACTGCGTAGCAACATAGAGGAGACCAGCAGCAGGAGCAGCAACGACGAAGACAGTTTCGAGTTGCAGTGCCTGGTGCCCATCGCCAAAACCTATGCAGCCTATGCACCAAGAAAGGAAGTATATGCAGTAACCATATTGTGTTCCATGAGTACGAAACAGACTCTTGCTGGTTATTTTATTCTGTGCCCAAGCCTGGCTGAAGGCTTGCTGCTGATAAGATCAACCTCCTCAGTGAGATGGCGCAGGCGACAGCCGCTTGCTTTTTAGGGGCGTTCTCAAGGACGTAGGGTAACATCTTGTGGAATAGAAAAGTTCATAAATGTTCTGAAACCAGGCCTATGCCTTGTCATGAATAGTGCGAGCACAATCCGTCCAAGTTCGGGGGCGTTAGGTCGTACCTAGAAGCCCTCGCCGCAGCTTGGACACGCTGCCGGCTGGCGCCGCAGCTCAGGTTTCGCGAATCTGATTATTTGTAGGGCGTCGGCCGAAAAGCTCTTTGCGACCCGCTCCGGGTCTGCCTCTTGTAACTATAATAGTGGTTATACTCATAGTTATAATAGTAGCAAGAATAACGTTGATGATAGTGGTTCGAAAAAGCAAAGAGGAATAGTCATAAAAGTAGCAGTAATAGTCTGTTGTAATTAGGTCATGGGTTTGGGGCAGTTGGTCCGGACGCTCAGTAGAGGAGCCGTAAGACGCGAAGAGCCTACTTAGACCGCCTTACCGTCACCAAATTCTTGACTTCTCGACAAGGCGCAGGCGGATGCCGACCAGATTCTCTGCGACACGAAGGCCCTCGCAATTAAGCATTTTGGCCCTTGACGGTGTAAGACTCACAATGTGTCTAGGATTTGACGATTTGGGTGGTAACATGTTTCGATTTGAGGATGTCATGCTCCGATCTGGTTCAACCAAGAATCCCAACCCAACATAAGCTTGACCCCATAAATCATGTAGAGGCTTGAGTACCATCGCCTACAGAGGTCCGTATACGTAACCAAAACCCTTATTCTAACCGCAAAAGACCCCTGTATTAAACCCTTACGGTAACCCAAACAGGATCCCGTGAAAGGAACCCTAGGCTACTTATGAAGGGACCCTATTTTCGACCCTTCTTACAGAACCCTGGAAGGAACATTTAAAAGCTCTGTAGAAGCCTACGAGGATCCTTTGTTCAAATTCTACAAAAACCTCAAACCCCTTAAAAGCCTGACAAAACAGGAACCTTTGTTCAAACCCTACGAAAACCTAAAACCCTTTAAAAGCCTGAAAGACCCCTATAAAGCCCCAGCTTTTCAAGGCGAGCTTCGAGGCGCGCTTGGGCGAACGCAGCCGGGCCTTGGCCCGGAGCCGAGACGCTTCAGTGTTCCGCAGTGTTCCTTACCATGATAGACAGAGCAAAACGGATAACAAGAGTAACCATAAAAACCACGTTGCGATGCTGATGACTATCTCTAGAAATGCATGAATATCTATGTATGTTTATATATATATATCTATATATGTACGAATGTATGCATGTGTAGATAGGCGGATAGATACACAAAAATGTGATACTCACACACACAGCTAGACATACATATATATATATATATATATATTCATCAGCTAAGATATTGGGCTTTTTTGGACAGTTCTTGGTAGCATAGTTGTTTTTCATCTAATGGTCGTACCGTGAGCTCGTGGTCACTGTTGTTCCGGTCATGAATACTACTGGCATAGGTTTTCTGGCAATAGATGCAGATCTCTAAGGCCTTCTTGGAGTTTCAGGTCGTACGAGCCCTAAACCCAACTTCAGGTTTGCTATAGATTCCAAGTACCGGTACAGTACGCCTTTTCGATCCCTTCTAGGAGCCCTATACCCTTTAAGCCCTTCAAACCCCTCCTTTGCGTAGTAGCAGCAGGCTCGTGCAGCGGGTAGTTTGCTAAGCCCTACAAACCCCTACACTCTTAACCCCTATCGGAAAAGACGTCAACAAAACGAAAACCTTGAGACCCGAAACCCTCATGAGATATCGTTGGAGCTGGCGTCGAGGACTTCACTCGCGTAGCGCGACAATTTGAAGCCGCAAGCAACACCCTGTAGGGGGTAATAGTACTAGATACATCTACAGGTATATGCACAGATAGACATGTAAGAAGATTTTATTGTTTTATGTAATTAGTGCCTTTCACCGCAGCCCAGTGGCCAGGCCGAGATGGAGGAAGCCCACAGTAAGGTCCACCCTGCCCCCGCCCGGGCTGGCTTCTCCTTTGTGATTTTTGGGAACCCTTGCTGGAAAGGTCCCCTATGACCTAGACTGAAGTCGTCTTGAAAGATTTCGGTGTAAGGTCGGATCCCTCTAACTAAACCGTCTCCCTCAAGCATGGCATGAGTCTTCCACTCCCCCAATGTCGACCGTTCTTCTTCCACCAAGGCCTCGCATACGATGATTGTCAAATCAGGGCTCTGCACAGGAACAGGAGTTTACTTGTACCGTGATGAGACCTCGTCTAGCGGATTCCGAGTTGCGAGAGTGTGGTGCCGTGATGAGGGTCCTGATTTGCAGCAACTACTTTAGGCACCTGTGGGGCTGTTCGCAAGGCGTTCTTCTGGCCGCCGTGCATCTGGCTGAGTCCGAACGATCACGCTTGCACTAGCGCGGACATGGAGGTTTGGGGCCTTGATGTAACTAACGTTTAAGATTGAGATATGCAGCGGTTAGCCTGTAAACAAGGCTCGAATCCGTCTTAAGGAAAAGGGTGTGCATCTTTGTACCATGGCAACCCCCATCAAAAGTCCTTTGCAGAAAAAACACAAGGGGGATGAAGGCCCGGATGATGACATTGAGATTACCTCCGTGAACCCCGGTGGAAATCANGGTGTGCATCTTTGTACCATGGCAACCCCCATCAAAAGTCCTTTGCAGAAAAAACACAAGGGGGATGAAGGCCCGGATGATGACATTGAGATTACCTCCGTGAACCCCGGTGGAAATCAGCAACCCGTATCTTTGGAAGCTATTGAAAAGCTCTTGGACAGGAAGCTGGATCCTCTGAACTGTTTCTTGCAGCAAATTCACCTTGATCTCGGAGCTTTCAAAGAGTCAGTTCGCGTGGAATTTGAGGGCATGGGTCTACGACTTACAGAAACAGAAAGTCAGGTAGCCGCCACTATGAAACGTGTGGAAGCTCTTGAGCAGGAGATTGGCAAACTGAAAATGGTGGAAACGACACCCCGCCACCTTGAAAGCAGCAACACGAGGCCTTTATCCATGATGGTCGGGAACATTCCAGGTGCTTCCTCCCTTGAAGATGCAAAATCATGGTTGGATAAACACTGTCGGTCAGTTGGTATTGTATCTCCAGGCCCGTCAGACGTATACAAGAAAGGTTCAGATTCCAATTTGGTGTTCGTGAAGTGCCAGAGCGAGTCACATCGGGAAAGGTTCATTCAAAGTATCCGGGACGAGTCCAGGAAACTACGAGATTCTTCCCCAACGCAGGCGATTACATCACAGCTTTTTGCAAAAGTCGATTTGCCTTTTGATGTTCGTACTGTTGAAGGTGCTCTCTATGCCATGAAGAAAATGCTCGTATCGTGGAGTTTCAATGCTTCATGCATAAAATACGACATTCACTCGGGCGTCCTCTCAGTCGCTGGAAGAGAAATCGTCAAAGTGTCCGTGCAGAACTTCGCTATGAAATTCATGTGGTGCGATGGAGAATGGCAGGCATGGGAGGAGCTACACAAATCCACAGAGATGGCGGACATTTCGAACAAGGCCCACATGCGCTTGGAGAAAGCAAAAGCCCGCGCCTCCAACAAAGGCAAGGGCAAAGGCCCCGAGTAGGGGCTCGGGCGGCGCGTGGACATGGTTTCACCCCGTCATCGGGAATCGCTGACGGGAAGTTTTGAGTTGGGCAATGGTGTCGCCCAAGGAATGGAACGTGTCAAAGTTTTGTCTTGGAATGTTGAAGGTCTCACGGAACTCAAGGAGATGGAAATTGTTCACTACATGTCTCGGTTCGATATTGATATTTGCTGCATGCAGGAAACCCGAAAGCCCAGGTCCGATGTCTACTCGTCCAATGGTGCTACTTTCATCCTTTCAGGAGGCACTCAACAAAGCACGGAGTGGTATGGCGTGGGATTCGTGATATCTCGCAAATTCAAGACCTACATTCGAGGCTTTTGCCAGGTAAATGAAAGGATTGCAAGCCTGAAGATCAAATGTCGTGGTGGGGGTGTAGCTCTTGTAACGGTGCTTGCTCCTCACAACTTGAGGCCGCAGTGTGAGAAATGGGACTTTTACGAAAAGCTCGACCGGGTCATGTCAAGCACGTCTACAAATGGTCNGCTCCTCACAACTTGAGGCCGCAGTGTGAGAAATGGGACTTTTACGAAAAGCTCGACCGGGTCATGTCAAGCACGTCTACAAATGGTCCAAAATTCGTATTTGGTGACTTCAATGCTCGAATCGGCCAACAGCGACCAGGTGAAAGCCACATTGTTGGTCCGTACTCCTTCGGCATTGAAGCTCAGCACCAAGTTGAGATGCCGAACCNAAAATTCGTATTTGGTGACTTCAATGCTCGAATCGGCCAACAGCGACCAGGTGAAAGCCACATTGTTGGTCCGTACTCCTTCGGCATTGAAGCTCAGCACCAAGTTGAGATGCCGAACCGCGATTTCCTTCTGGAGTTTTGTCATAACCACGACTTTGCCATCGCAAACTCGTTTTGCAACATGCCAGCTGAGAAGCAGGTCACTCATTACGAACCTGGAACCCCACCTCTCGCCCCAATTTGCCCTGGTTCTTTTTCAGTCCTGGACTTGTTGTTGGTACCACGATACAATGTGAATGATGTGCAATATGTGTGCAGTGATCGCTTTGCTACACTTGCCTCCAGCCACTTCCCGGTCACAGCATCGCTTCTTACAGATCTTGGTCTGGACGGAGCTCGTCGGGGAAAATCTCAACGAAGAGACTGGGCGGCTCTACAAATCCCGTCCGTTCGCCGTGCAGTATGCGAAAGTATCACTGAATGTATGTCCGGTGTCGAAATCTTGGACAAGAACGATTTCTGGAAGAAAGCTTGCTCTTGTGTCAACTCAGCGGTCAAACAACATGTACCTTCCTTGACTTTGTGTGCAAACAAACCTTGGATCAGCCTCAGAACGCTACAACTCCTGCAACAGAGACGTGAAGCTCGTTTACGCGGTCGGTGGGATTCGGAGAAACGTTTGAGGGCCGAAGTTAAGAAGTCGGCCAAACATGATCGGTCGAAGTGGCTGGAAAGTTTGGCGTCTTGTGGGGATTGGAAATCACTGAAGAAACTTCGTGGCGGACGTCATTCGAAACAAGGACGATTACGAAATGAAGATGGTGACTTGGTTTCATCGGAACTAAGGGCGGAAACCCTCGCGCACCACTTGGAGCGAATTCAGTGGAAAGTTAGACCGACTACCTTGACCGTTGGTATTGGTGCCCCCTTAGGTCCTTTTCTGCCAGTGAAATCGGATGATTTTAGTTTTACAGAACTTCGAAAGGTTATCCGAAAGATGTCGAACGGAAAAGCCACGAAGGATGGAGACATTCCTGTTGAAATCTTCAAAGCTCTGGCGACGGAACCGGATTCCAATTTGCAATGGCTTCTCGATCTTTGCAACTATTGTTGGCGAAACAGAACTATTCCTGATGAGTGGTCGANTGGCGACGGAACCGGATTCCAATTTGCAATGGCTTCTCGATCTTTGCAACTATTGTTGGCGAAACAGAACTATTCCTGATGAGTGGTCGACAGCTTCAGTTGCTATGATGTTTAAAAAGGGCGACCCTGCGGATGCCAACAATTACCGCCCCATATGTCTTCAGAGCATCGCTTACAAGTTATTCGCATCGCTGATAAAGGAGCGTTTTCTGGATGCTGGAGTAGACGGCAGATTANGCGACCCTGCGGATGCCAACAATTACCGCCCCATATGTCTTCAGAGCATCGCTTACAAGTTATTCGCATCGCTGATAAAGGAGCGTTTTCTGGATGCTGGAGTAGACGGCAGATTATGGAAGTCTCAGTTCGGTTTTCGAAAGCAACATTGTACCGAAGATGCAATTTTCGTGGCTCTGCGAAGGATTGAGAAGGCATGTGCGCAGCGGAATGGTCAAATACGCTTCTTAGCACTCGACTGGAAAAAAGCCTTCGACAGCATAAATATTGACAGCCTTCTCGATGCATTACGCCGTTTTGGTATTCCAGATTTCTGCTTGGATTTGATCTCGGCCATGATGCGTCACCGAAACTTCTATGTAGTTGACCAAGGAATCACGTCTACCACACGGTCCCAGAAATCCGGCATTTCACAGGGTTGCACTCTGAGTCCATTGTTATTTATCATGACAATGACCGTCTTGATGCATGATGCTGTTTCCAACCTTGATGCGCCATCTGCAGCCGCATNGCCGCATATGAAAAGGGAGATTTGGCAGACATTGTCTATGCAGACGACACATTACTTCTCGCAACTTCCGATCGTCACCTGCAGGAGTTCCTTTCTAGAGTCGCCGATGCTGGAAAGTTTTACGGTATGGAGCTTCATTGGGACAAGTTTCAATTACTTTCAGTTCAATGTAGAGCCTGCATTCGCACACCGAGCGGGGAACACATCGAATCAACACCTGGCATAAACTATCTCGGTGCCGTCGTCACCCACACAGGTTTGCCCGGACATGAGCTTGGTCGCCGCATCGGGATGGCGAAAGCAGATTTTACTGACTTGCAAAAAGTTTGGAAGCACTCTTCACTTCTTGTTCATCGGAAGGTTCATATTTACAAAACCCTGGTTGAATCCAAACTGATGTATGGTCTCAGTTGCTTATGTCTTTCCGCAGCCGAACGTCGACGTCTGGATGGTTTCCAAAACCGATGCCTACGTCGTATCACTGGTATCCCACCCTCTTTTGTTTCCCGTGTTCCAAACACGGCTGTTTTACATCGGGCACGTTGCAATGCCGCTTCTGACATGCTCGTGCAACGCCAGTTGCTTTTATTTGGCAAGGTCTTAAGATCTCCACTGGACCACCCTTTACACGTTTCTGCGTTCATACCTGGAACTCTTCAGCCTGCTACCAGCAGATACGTGAGGCGAGTAGGTCGACCGAGACGGGAATGGGTTTCTGAAGTAAGCAGTAGAGTTTTTGATTATTTTGGCGGCCACCGTGAAGTAACCAGACTTGTACATGACCCCGCTGTCTGGTATCGAACGGTGCGTCAAGCCATATCTGTCCACGCGCCGCGCGGCGTATGACTGACTGACTGACTGACGCTGGGATGGTCGATGACGATGCCGGCCTGCCAGTTGCTGTCAGCCACTGGCAAACGTTCAGGCACGTCACATCTCTGACAGCCAGACCAAGGCGTCCAGTCCCTGGGACTGGGACGTGTTTCGCCGAACATACATGGCGACGCTTTGTCGCCTTACCGTGTGCACACCAGCCTGAGCCTCGGTCTTCTTCCTGAAGTATACCTTTTGCGTGACGGCTGCCGGTGTCACATGCAGAGCATGCGTGTGCGTCAGATCGGGCCAGTCGTTATTGACGAGGCCGGTGGTGGATGCACGATGTTGCGGTTCTTTCACACAAGTCGTTTGCCCAGGCGTGGCGTTCCTCTTCCGTTGGTCGCAAACCCTCCCAGGCTGAGAGTTTCTCTGTCGCACCAGGTTGCTGTGACCCTGAAGTGTCTGTGGCGCAACTTGTCGCATCATCCATGACAACCTTTGTCATTGCAGGATGGACTCCCTTTTCCCAGCTGCGCGTGCTCCTGCATGTAGTTCGCAAACCTTCTTGCACCAAGTGGGATCGTGGCAGGAGTCCACTTTTTTCTCTCCACTTGTCTCTCCCTCGAGCCCTTTTCAGCCAATACATTTCCTGCAGGATGTGGACAATGCTTGCCGCGATAAATCCGTCGAGGCAGCTCCTGCTTGTATTTTATAACGTAGACGTACCCTCCAGCTGCCCAAGAAAAGGATGCAAAATTTGGCCTTTACATGCCCGTTCCTTGGTGTCCCGCTCTTAAATCAGCCTACATGTGCTCATTTCCGTGTGTGCATAATATATATTATATGTATATCTATGTGAGTAAACTGCCGTGTCGCCTGACTTCACAGGTGACTCATACTCCTGGGGGCGAAGCATGCGAAGGCGGCGTGGCTGGCAGGCCAAAGCCAGGCTCAAACTACGCCGGCAAACCTTGTCTTCTATTGACATAACCCGTCGTGTAGATGAGCAGCTAGCTGTCCGCATGCAGGCAAACCGCCTCCCGCGCCAAGGACAAGAATGCTCGGCACCCTTGCCGGGGCCCCGGTACATTGTACCAGATTGCGAAGCATGTATTGCAGGACCGGGACGAGCAGTTGCTGGATGAAGCTGTGAAGGCAAAGGTCCTTATATCCTCTCTTTCGCTTAGGCGTACCATGACAGGACGTCACCAATAGCCTCTGCATGAACGCAGCCAGAGAGGCAAACGCCCTAAGCGGCACTCCAAAACCCAAGTTCTGACTCCTGCCACTCTTCCACACATCGCTCTGCAGGCAAGTGGCGCTGGGCTGTACCTGCACAGTTCTTGGTGTCGTGCTCTCAGGAAAATGCACCTGCGTCCATGCACGTGCCAAAGGGTGCTGGCTGGGCGACCGCTACTGCTGGGGTCGCGCCGCAAGGAAGTGGCGCCGGGAACTTCTTCGCGCGAGGTGCGCTGCTTCAAGACTTCAAGCTGGCCGACGCAACTTGCGCAGTTGTGGCCGTTTCCTCGTGGCAGGATCGACGAGCTCGCGCTGACTGCAGTGTGCCGCGGCTGGCGCTCATGCCGTCATCCGTGCGGCTCGTTTGCTCCTTCGCCTTCTCCCGGTGCATCGTCTGGTCCTGCGCCCTGGCAGTCTCATCCTCAATCCGCCTTTCATGCCCCTGCATCAACAGCCAAGACGCATGAGATTCTTCACCTACAGACGGGACGCGGCCTACGAGCATTCCTTCCTATGCTGGCGGTTTCAGAGTGGGGCCACAATGCTTTTCTTCGAGTCCTGGCTAATGAAGGACCGTTGCCAAAATGCAACCCCCCAAGTATTGTTGGGATTCGGACCAGATCGCCTATGCCTCATTCAGAAGGACGCCCCCAAACCATGCAGTAGCAGTACTAGTACTACTAGTACTGGTGGTAGAAGCAGACGAAGAAGAAGTAGAAATAGTAGTAGTAGTAGTAGTAGTAGTAGTAGTAGTGGCAGTAGTAGTAGTAGTAGTAGTAGTAGTAGGAGTAGTAGTAGTAGTAGCAGTAGTAGTATTAGTAGTAGTAGTAGTAGTAGTAGTAGTAGTAGTAGTAGTAGTAGTAGTAGTGCTACTACTACTACTACTACTACTACTACTACTACTACCGTGGTAGTCGTAGTAGTAGTAGTAGTCGTAGTCGTAGTCGTAGTAGTCGTAGTACTAGTATAGTCGTCGTCGTGTGCGTAGTAGCAATAGTAGCAGTGGCAATTGCAGTAGCAGTAGCAGTAGCAGTAGTGTAGTAGTAGTAGTAGTAGCAGTAATAGTAGTAGTAGTAGTAGTAGGAGTAGGAGTAGGAGTAGGAGTAGTCGTCGTGGTAGTAGTAGTAGTAGTAGTAGTAACTACGGAGCATGTTTTGCGCTCCCATCGTACGGTTTACAAAATAAAGCCAGAAACACTAGTTGTGGACAGCGATCACACTGAGCTCTGAGATGCAGTTTTAATTGCAGGATGGCAATTGTAGCGTGCAGCAGCAGTTTTAGAGCCGTGACAGCCCGGGTTCGCGATTGTTATTTTTTTAATTGAGCCTTTTTATTTTGGTTTTGATCCCTGCTTTTTTGTTTTTGATCCTTTTTTGATTTTTTTGATCCGGCAGCCCAAAATCACGAGCATGAGCGATTGCAACATCTTAAGAATTACCGGTATTTGTATTCGGAATCCTAATTATTTGAGGATCTTTTTGTTTTTTTGGAGAACTTTTTGTTTTTTGCTTTTTGCTTTCCGCTGCTTTTCTGCTTTCCTCGGCTTTTCGGCTTTTGTGCTTCTCTGCTTTTCTGCTTCTCTCCTTTTCCGCTTCTCTTGCTTCTCTGCTTTTCTGTTTTTTGCTTCTCTGCTGCTGCTTCTTTGATTGTCTGCTTCGCATTTCTTTTTTTTTTCAGTTTTTGTTTGCAGCTCTTCCCTGCCTTAGTATATTTTTGCTTTTGTTTTTTTAATTTTTGTGCTTTTGCTTTCCTCTGCTTTTGCTTTCCTCTGCTTATCTGCTTCTGTGCTTTTCTACTTTTCCGCTTCTCTTGCTTCTCTGTTTTTCTGCTTGTCTGATTGTCTGCTTCGCTTTTATCTTTTTT
The DNA here is from genome assembly GCA_003297005.1 of Symbiodinium sp. clade A Y106. Lineage (NCBI taxonomy): Eukaryota > Dinophyceae > Suessiales > Symbiodiniaceae > Symbiodinium > Symbiodinium sp. clade A. The sequence continues at coordinate 83,132 of BGNK01002227.1, forward strand.
AAGTTTTTGCTTACAGCTCTTCCCTGCTTTCGTATTGTTTTGCTTTTTTGTTTTTTGACTGTTGTGCTTTTGCTTTCCTCTGCTTTTCTGCTTCTATGCTTTTCTGCTTTTCCGCTTCTCTTGCTTCTCTGCTTAAACCCAGGACCCTTCCGTTTACTTAAACCCACCTGGGGCTCAGGACTCTTCAATTTACTTAAACCTTTCCTCTCGGGCCCATGACCCTTCAATTTACTTAAACCTCCCTGCTGGAGCCCAGGACCCTTCAATTTACTTAGACCTCCGCGCTGGTGTTTTCCTTCAAGCCCTTACCAACAGTGCTTCTGCTTCTCTGATTGTCTGCTTCGCTTTTCTCTTTTTTTAAGTTTTTGCTTGCAGCTCTTTCCTGCTTCAGTATGTTTTTCTTTTTCTTTTATGTTGTGCTTTTGCTTTCCTCTGCTTTTGCTTTCCTCTGCTTTTCTGCTTCTCTGCTTTTCTGCTTCTCTGCTTTTCCGCTTTTCCGCTTCTCTTGCTTTTCTGCTTTTCTGCTTCTCTGATTGTCTGCTTCGCTTTTATCTTTTTAAGTTTTCGCTTGCTGCTCTTCCCTGCTTTGATTGCTTGTTGTTTTTCTCTTGTTGATTGCTTTCCTCTGCCTTCGCTTTCCTTTTGCGTTTCAGCTTTTGTACTTCTCTGCTTCTCCGCTGCTCTGCCTTAACGCTTTGCTTTGTATTATTACTATTGCTATTGCTATTACTATTGCTATTATCATTACTATTATTAAAACAATAAAGATATCTTCTCCAGCACGCAACAGGAAATCCCTTGCGAAATCGCCTTCGAAGCCCTCTTCGAAGGGGCCCCCTCGTTGTAAATGGGGGGGGGAGCTGCCGCTCTCTTAAGCCGTGAAGAAATGAATAAACACGTCTTCTCCAACACACAAGAAGCAGAAAGCCAGACGAAAACGCTTCAGGGGGTTAAAAGCGAAGAAATATATACTCATGAATGAAACGTCTTCACCGACAGACAAGAAAGCCAAAGCCAGACGTATTCGCTGGGGAGTAAAAAAGCATGAAAACAAAGTAAATCGAAAGAGAGTCTCCTTTGTAAAACGAATAAATGAGTAAAAGCTTCTTCTCCAACACACAAGATGGAGNAAAGCCAGACGTATTCGCTGGGGAGTAAAAAAGCATGAAAACAAAGTAAATCGAAAGAGAGTCTCCTTTGTAAAACGAATAAATGAGTAAAAGCTTCTTCTCCAACACACAAGATGGAGAAGCCACACGGAATCGCTCTAGGGGGTAAAAGCGATGAAAACAAAGTCATTAAGGGAAGGTTTGCAGAGGGGGGGGGCCCCCCAACCCCCCCCCCCTTTTTCTGAACTGCACACTTTGCTGCTTTCTCTCTCCTCCTTACCCCCCCGCTTTTCTGAACTTCTGAACTGCAGACCCTGCTGCTTTCTTTAAGCTCTACTACAATTAGGGTAGTAGCAAAAGCAACAACAACAACAACGACAAAGCCAGTGACACNCTTTTCTGAACTTCTGAACTGCAGACCCTGCTGCTTTCTTTAAGCTCTACTACAATTAGGGTAGTAGCAAAAGCAACAACAACAACAACGACAAAGCCAGTGACACAACAACAACAACAGCAGCAGCAACAACAACAACGACGACAACGACAATAGTAACAATAACAACAACAAGAACAAAAAGAATACTAATAATGATAAGAAGAATACGAACGACAACAACCACAACAACAACGCCGGCTTAAGAATAACGAGAACAGCAACAACAACCACAACGATAACAATAGCAACAACAACAGCAACAGTAATAATAGCAATAAAAATAAGAATATCAAAAATAAATAAATAGTACAATAATGCATCAACAATAATACATAATCATAAACAAATAATAAGGCTAACAACAACCACAAGAAGAACAATAACAGCAGCAACAACAACAGCAGCCACAACCACAACCAAGGTAATGTCGGTTTTTCTCAAGACAACAACAACAACCACATGTAGGTTTTCGTCAGGAAACGTGGGAAATGGCGCGAAATCCGTCCAAACTGTAAGGAAAACTGTCGTTTCCCTAGGAAAACCCAGGTAACGTACGTTTTCCTTAAGGTAACGTACGTTTTCCTGAGGAAAATCTATATAGGGGGAATGGCACGAAATCCGTCAAAAATTTGAGGGAATTAGTGTTTCCCTAGGAAAAATCCACCCCCCTCCCTCCCTCCCTCCCGCCTGTCCCCTCAGACCAAGCAAACGCACAAAAAAAAAACATCACCAAAAAAAACAAAAACAATTCCTCAAATAATTTCGGACCCTTTGTATTCTGACAGCCATGGTCAGCAGCGATGCCTCCACCCCACAGCCGGAACCCAGCAACAGACAGAATCATGAGCAAGACCGTGGCTGCGATCCAGCAATCACGACCAGCTTGAACCCCCTAAAAAGCAACATCAGTGGAAGCAGCCCCTACGGAGGTCCGCAGTGTCCACGGTGTTCGGTTTCGGCCGCAAGCAGCGTGCACAGGTAGTGTCGTAGAGACCAAGACAAGGAAGTCCAGAATCATGAACGTTGTCAGCCCGTCGTTTCCCACCTCCGTCGGTCAGATCAAAGTGTTTGTCATTGATAGGGCAGCGGTCCAGCAAGGCCGCAACCGACCACAAAAGATTTTCCCTGTAGGCTTCGCCGCAGCGCTGCGGATGCGGCCCATGCGCTGCAGAAACGTCAGCGCAGGGGCCAGGCACGGTCAGGCCAGTGGCATCTCCACTGTTTCAACTGACTGATCTGACGTGCTTCGCCCGCATGTCTCCGTGTCCTTTAGAAATCTCCATGTATGTCTTGGTGCTAGATTCATTTCGCGGCTGTGCGTAGTGCTTGCTGCTGGAGGAGGTGATGGTAGGTCGCAGCCCTCGTGCTTGTGCAAGGGTGATGGTTGTGGAGTTCCACAGGCACGAAATGCCCAGCTAGACGAGAGGTGCTGTGCAAGCCTGGCAGGCCATGCCGCTGAAGAAGCAGGATCGTGTCCGCGCAGTTTGGAACGAAAATCGTCGAGCTCATGGAAATTTTGACAAGATGCGGTCAGGAGGCTGTTGAGATGGAATGTCTTTCATAAGTTGTGGGTCCGGTCCCTGCGAAAGCCCATGAGATGGAGCCGAGGCGAGTTTGTTGCACGTTTCGGGCGTCCTCATCCGATCCTCAAAGCTTAGACACGGGGGGCTCCTGACCTTCGTCGCGAGCGCGGGATGGCCGCCCAGGCTCCTGCTCTTGAAGTCTCGGGTTCAGGAAGAGGGCGTCTGCTGGAGCATGTGCTTTTGGGTGTACTGTTTGGCAATGTGTGGTATTTACTTGATGCTGGATTTCCGTCGGGGTGCGCCTTCATCCGAGCTTCCTCTTGCTCTCAGGAAGGCGACCTGAGCCTGTCTCATCCTCGGCCTCGCCGTACGAGACGAGTCATGGAGCTTGTAGTGACCTGAGGACTGTCCTCTACTCGAAGGCTGCCGGCACTCAGCAGCTGTCAGTTTCGGCGGACATCACCGGTGAGGTGTGGTGTGAACCGCAGAGCGGTGCGGAGCGCTGTGCTGCCCTGCACATCCTTCGGCCCTGCAGGCACTGAAGGAGAGGCTTCGTGAAGCCTTGGGCCTGGATGCAGAGGCTGGGGGGCACCGCCGGCGGAGGGGCATGAGAGATGTCCAGGACGGAAGGCAGTCCTTGATTTACAGGGCCTGTCTTCGGGACATGCTTTCGAAACAGATGCTGGATTCCTCGAGTGTTTTTCGTAACGGGAACATGCCGACCGTAAGAGAAACTTGTAAGAAGAACAGGCCCCCGGATCGTAACGCCAACCCGGTGGTTTCCGTAACCGCGTGCCGGCAGGGCCTTTGAAAGTGCTAGGGCTTGGGGTTACAGGGTTCAGGGTTTAGGGTTGGCGGTTTAAGGGTTTAGCGTTTAGGGTTTAGAGGCTCAGGGTTCATCGGTTTTAGGGGCTTCGGAACTTCACATTCACCCGTGGAGGACAGGTTTTCGGTCCCTTACGTTGCGAGCATAAAAGCCGCCTGCCCACGCCTTGCTGGTTTCCGATGGCAGTTCCTGTTTGGGTGGTCGTTCGTGTTACGCTGGTCGCCCGGTTGCTGTTACCGCGGCCTCACTTTCTTGTCATCCTATGTCCTGCACGTAACCATGTAAGCCATTGTTTGAGGGGTATATGATCACTATAGGGGCCTCTGTCTCAGGTGACTTTGGCGCTGAGCTTCCAAAACGGGCGAAGCCCTTATTGCACAGTTCGAAGCAGCGCGCGCCGTTTGGTACAGATCAGTGCCAGTGCCACGAGAAGCCTCTGTGTGCATGGTTTTCGCGGCCGCAAGGTCACGGAACTCCGTGAAGAAAGTTTTGGAGGCGTCCTGCCTTCGCACCTTTCATGGGGCCAACCATCCATGGCTTCTACTGGTTGGCAGTGAGGCACAGCAGAGCCTCGGCGAACAGGGCGTCGAAGCGTGGGGACCTGGTCTTGCCAACGCAGAAGCGTCGCGCCGTCTCGTAGAGCGCCCCAAACCCCGAGCAGCCTCCTGCGGTCTCCCCTCCCCCCCCAATCCACCCAAATACATGCCTGCAAACCCGGTCCCTCGCTCAGGACGGAGCTTCATTGACAGTTAAGGCTGACGCCGTGGAGGCTTCCCTGCAACTGTTCAAAGGAAAAGGTTCAAAAGGGCTACCTCCTTGAGGGCTGGCTAGGCTAGGCTGTGCTTCGCCCATATGTGGACTTTGAGTTAGGATTTTTGCAGGGTTGGCTTTCAGTCGATTTCTAAGCTTTGGTTTTGGCGGCTTGCCCAAACTGATCAGAGACCGATGGATATTTTTTCGAGTTTTTCACTAGTTCGGCATTACCTCGGCGGAGCCAAGTCAACAAGCAGATAGCTTTTGTGAAAGGACGAAAGTCCACGGCTTTGCTGCCATGCTCAGACTTTGTACTGAAAGGTTCGGCCGGAGAACTCCTTCCTGCGGGAGTCCATTCGCAACAACGGTGGCAACAGCGCTGTGGTCGCGTTTGAGGTTTTGGGTTTCACTAGAAGGGCAGTCCCCGAGAAATGTTCCAAAGTCCAAAGCTTGTTGTTCCCATTCTTGTGCCGGATTGCGAACCCCAAACATGCGAGCATCCCGCATGGCAAGGCTACTACTATGCGCACGCCAACGAAAAGGCTGGCATTTGGTGGCTGCAGCGCAATGGTTGCAAGATTTGGTGGGAAGTTGAGGAGCTTCCACCGGAGCTCCGCTATGTCTATGGGGGCGAGCCCATCAAGCTTGAGTCCCAAAATGCGGACTCAGGCCAACGGATGCATCGGTGGTCGTATTGATGCGCAGGTTCTGAGTTGTATGCGTGCCTTTGTTTCCTAAGTCTCCCTGACAGGTGATGCCATTAAGGCTGCGGGCGCTCTTTCTGCACCACTGCGCAGCCTGGTGTCTGCACGCCTGCAATGCGAAGCCGTCGAAGTATCTGCGCCTGCAGGCATCTGCTGCCCGGCCCCTGACAAAGTATTCCTGGGCAGACGAGGCCGATCCGGTGCTTTCGGAAGCCGCAGCCCTCCACGGCCTTCACGTGCAAGGGGGACTTTGTTTGCATCTACGTCTCGGCCGAGGGAGAGCCTGAGGCCGAAGCCTGAGCCAGGGATGAGAAGGGAAGGGAGCTACAGGGCATAGAGATGTGTTCCTCTTCTTCACTGTTAGAGCCTCAGCAGAGTTCGGCTCGAAGTCTCAAACCGTCTTCGCCGAGCCCACCCTTCGCACACTGGGGACGGAAGTCTAAGTGGCTTCGCAACCGAGAGCCGCAACAGAGGCGGAGCACATCAGAGTGCTGCCCGAAAGCCGTGTTCCATGCTCTTGTGCGACCTGACGTTGCACCGTGCGCATCAGCTTCTCGTCTCGCCGTGCATAACTTTAACTTTCTGCAGCGACTCACAGAGTCCCGGCGGAAAGCTTTCTCCACCCTTTGGTCCCAATTCAAGATGCTACTTGTAGTGGAGTGGCTTTTGCACGTCGTGGCGCGTAGTGGTGTGGCGCTTGTAGCACATGAAAGGCGTCATGCATCCTTTATGTCGGATACTGCCTGGAAGTATGGAGGGTTTGGTTAGACGATCCAAGCGGGCATGAAACGTTTAACGGACCCGAAGCTTCCGAACCACTTTGGAACAGCGGAGCCCTAAGTCTGAAGTACAAGATTCAAAAGCTGGACAGCGGGACATCGGTGCGACGGAAGATATGAACCCTGAGCAGTGCTTGCTAGATTTTGGACGCTTGTTAGTTGGATTGTAAGCCAGGCATGTGTTATTCTGTTGAGCTTCGGAGGAAGAAGAGATTATTTGTTGAGTATGCTGAGGCGATTGAGGCAGCCACTCGTGGAGAAGTGAAGGCACGGGAAGACTCGCCACAGCCAGGGCGAGGAAGTAGAAGAAAGAGTGCAGTGCCAAGTAGCGGATGGCCCGTTTGCAGGGTTTGCACATGCGCAGGTCAATTTTGATGTGCGTTCTGTTGAAGTCCGAGTATGTGACGGCACCAAGGACTGCATCTTACCTGAGTATTTATGTGGTGTTGGAGAGGTCATCGTAGCTGTCGTAGCTGTCGTAGCTCCGAGGAGTTCGCTCTCAGTCTCAAGCAGCTGGAGGGCGAAATTGCTCGAGCCTTTGCCTCCGCCTGGCTCGGCGAGAAAGTGTTCGCACCCGCTTTTGGGAGGTTCCGGAGGAGTCCAAGCACCGCGTGAGCGCAGGGAAGAGGACCATGGCCCTCGAGACGAGAGTTGCTGCGTAGCGGCTTCGAAGCAGGATAAGCCTCAAAATGAAGAAAAAGAGGACTGCACAGGCCTCAGCATGCTCCCAACGAGATTTTGCCGGTCCAGACTGAGTCCCCGCCTCCTTTGACCCTCACAGCGACATGTCCCTAGTCTGAAGAGCTGGCAGATGGTCGCCGTTTAGCATGCTGTCGTCTCTTGCCAACTCTCTTTCCGAGGGCACCTGGACGAGGCTGTTGAGGCCGAAATGAGCCTGACCTCTGTGGGAGGCAGTTTGGCTTCAACACCAGCTTGGCTTGAGCCCACAGTCTTCAGACATGAATCCCCAAGTCTAGATTGTAGCCGGAACGCTCTCAACACAGCAGCACATGAACTCTTCGTTGTGTTTAGATATCGGAGACTTGCGAGAGGCGGTGAGGAGTGAGGTCACACTTCTTGTTCGTCGGGTCTGCGAAAACAAAGACTTGGCTCAGAAATGGGCGGAACTTTTGGCAAGTGGAAAGAGTTGCAGCCTGCTCTGCAGTAGTATCTCCGTAGCGCCTGAGGAGCTACTTGTACAGACTTGCTCATGCAGATCGGGCCTTGCCCTTGAAGAGAGAGGGAACCCTATTTATGCACCTACTGCCTGCGATTTGAGGCCCGTCCTGTCCGCATTGCAATTGCAGTGCTCGTGCACGAACCAAAGACTCCGTCTCAGTGACATGCCGCGAGGCTTCCATGCCAAAAGCAAGAGCCAGTGCAGACGTGGAAGCAAAGTCTCGGGGAAGCGTGGTGCTAGCGGCTACGCGTCATGAAGGACTTCAGTTCATTGCTTCGGGCTCAAGTCGCAGAATAGCAGAGCAACGCGCAGACCGGACCCAACTGCAAGACAGCTTACCTGCAGATCTGAGGTTCATACTGTAGAGAGACGCAACTAACCTCTCACCATCTTCAGATCGGGCCAGTTGGATGCCATGGCACCGCTCATACAGCAGGCAACCCGCCGGTAGATGCAGTCCATTTCGTTGCATCGACCCACGGTTTGCCGACTGTCCGACTACAAGGCTGTGCCACTGTCGGCTGAGCCCGGCTTCCTGGAAAGTGCGCGCGGCATGCTTGTAGCTGTCTGCGAAGATGTTCACTAGGATGCTAGGATGCCCAAGCCTGAATAAGCACGTGGCCCAGCCGTTTGTGATTCGGGAGGGCACCTCTGGCTTCTTGCAGATTTCCTTTCCATAGCAGGATGGCCTGGCAATGTGGATGTCTGGCTGGCAGGTGCCGCTGCATCCCATTGCCGTCTTACGTATTCACTCGCTGACACACTCACGCACAATCGCGTTGATTCATCCACACATGATGTCTTGATTGGTGGCATGGAACACAGGCTGGGCGGGAAAGCTGAGAGAATAGACCAGTCAACTTGGCATCAGAGGTATTTGCGGTCTTCTGCCCGTCGCTTTCGTGCTGGGCTGCCTCTACATGACAAGGAAGCAGCCGAGAAGAGGTGGCTTCTCCTGCTTTCCCCGTAGACTGCCCATGACAAAGCTCAGAATCGAAGAACCAACCCGCACTGACCTAAGTTCGTCAGCCTTGGCTGGAGGAGGCTGCAGAGCGGTCCTCGAGGGCGTACAGGCGCGTTAGCGTCGGGTCGAGCTTTCAAGGAATCGAGGCTCACTTCGGCTTGAGGGATGTTGGGCATCCGAGTGGGGGAATGTTTCGGTACAGAGGTTGGTGGCAGTAGCGAGTTGTCGTTGCGGCTGGAACGGAACGGATGAGGGATTTTTTGGCCTTCGCTTCTTTCGCCAGGTGTCGCTGCTCCTGGTGATCGCGGGATCCTTTCCATTCAGCTGTGCAGACGCCGTAGCAGGCATTGGAGCAGATGTGATCTTGGCCTCTGCGGAGTGTCGGAATGCTCTGGAGGAAACCTCTGTGCCTCAGCAGTGATCGAGCTCGGCTCCGGTGGCCTAAGCGAGCTTTCAGTCTTGATATCAGACCTACCGCCTACCGCTTCCGATGCTTCGCGTTTTGGCTTTGCCAGGTTCAGAGCTTCTGAGCACAGGCGGGACGCACACCCGCACTTCCCAGCACCACTGTGGCACTGTCCAGGCTTGGGCGCACCCGGCTCCGTGCTGCTTCGCTTACAGGCACACTTCGTGGCCCTAGCTCGGTGCTGAGTGTCGCGGCACCCCGCATTTGGCTTTTGGCTTTGTGTGAATAAAGACTGTACCGTAGGAGGGCCTGTTACCAGAGGTGCGGAAAACTTGGTGATTGATAAAGAGAACGTGTGATTTTTCACCGAGGCACTGGTCTTCGCTCGTGCCTTGGAAGCTGGCAAGTGAGAGAAAGAAGCTCGAGGATAGGATCCCAGAGTCCCAGGAGGTAGGAGAGCTTTGTCTGAAGAGCGCCAGGGGCTTCCGGATTTCCGAGGCTTGGTGGTCCGCAGCGAACCCGCTTTGGCCAGGCAGAAATGCCTCATTGTTTGGGTGCGATGCTATATGATGCAATGAGGGTTTTCGCAACGACGCTACCCAAGTTTGCGAGCACAAACACGCCCGGCCGTGCTGTTCCATCAGCCTTCCTTCTTGCCACTTCCTATGCAGGGTAGCCTTGTGCGTCCGCCTGCAACTTGCAGGCCTTTCTACTAGCAGATGAGATAGGATCTGAGTAGGACTGAGTAGGAGTGGTGTGGATCCTTCCTGGATGCCAGAATGTCAAATACTCGATGCAATGGGGCTTGCTGATTGAAAGCCCGAGCTGTTCACCTATCATCCCATCGAATCCCAACCTTGGCCTCAACCTCCTCAACCTCAAGCCCAAAACTCAGGATCAACAGTTCTGGGACCGGTTCCCGATTGCAGGTCTTTAGTTGCTCTGCGCCATAAGCTCTCTCGTGTGTGCGTGTGTCTGTGTGCGTGTGTCTGTCGGTGCATCTGTGCTGAGTCTGTGTCTTGTGCGAGGGCTTTCTGACGGCCTGTGCCACATGGATCCGTTGCTCCGGGATTCGGATGTTGTGCAGTGACGGCCGGTGGCTGCTGTCTCACTTCTCTGAGCATTCTGGGCGCACCATCAGGTGCAGCTGCACAGCAATAATGCGATGCGCCATCGCTGTCTAGCTGTTGTACAAAGGAGGCCTCTTGAGACTGAACTTGACTCCAGCTCTCCGTCTCAAGAAATTTGTCCGTGCAACTACGAGTTGACTGTGTGCTGCAACAGCCATGTCAGGGAAATGAAGGTATCGTCGCTGTAGCTTCACGAAGACAGCGTGACACGCTTCCATGACACAGCCGGACACTGCTTGCACGAGACGAATAGATCGAAGCCAGCCGCAGTGGCACCAGCACGGTCTCACAAGTACACAGGTTTGCGGAAGATCGGAACTCAGCTGACATGCCTGCCATGGCCGGCATCTCGCCTAGGTGCTCGAAATTGCTCGAAGCAACTGAGCACCTGCGGGAATACGTGGAAACAGGGCCGCGTGACAGGCGCACGGATCTTCCCTGGGAGCGCGCTACACTCGGCTGGAGTTGATGAGTGATTCATTGTATACGTCTCGACACGGTGAGGTATGGATGTACAAGAGCAGAAGGCGTTGGAGGCACCGTTCCTCTGTAGCTGGCCCGCCAGAGTACCCCGCCGTTATGGCGGCAGAACTGTTGTGGTTTTGCTGTAACGGCCTTCCTTCTCTGCAATGCAGACGGAAGTAAATCAACGCCTTACAACTACGGCGAGCTGCTAGGCCTACTGCACGGATCTGGACCGCATTCTCGAATCGTGCGCCCCCCTGCACAATCGTGGTAGAAGGGCACCGCTGCAGCGAGTACTGGGGCGTGCGGCATGCAGTCGAGAACAGAAGCAACCTAGTGAACTCCACGCTCTTGTGTCTTATGTTGTGTTCTGCAGGTTTTAGACCTTTTCCCCCCAGGTCAACAGATGGACATATGTTCCTTGAGCGCGTTGCGGCACTCGACCAGAGATACCAGGAGGCCCATCGATTCATTGTCATATTCATTGTCATAGACTAGAGGACGATAATCCGATAGCTCGCCATGCGATCTCTGGCAGGCGTGGTTTACCGACGAGTATGGTAGCGCTCTTGGTGACCCTATGCAGGACGGCCAGTGTTGTGGATCCTTGCAATCTACCATGCGTACGCCGTGTGCCTCCTGTGAGCTTGGTTCTCCGAAGGCCTTCCGTGCAGCCCCGACTGCCGGTATCATCTCTGCTGCTCGGGCACCAAAAACTGCGAGTGGGCTCGGCATGCAAGGGTCATGCCCTCGGCTAGTCCGTTTAACACTGTCGTCGGAGTGCGGCATCATGAGTACGGCGCTTGAGGTCCGAGATTTTGCAGCGACACACGGCCCTCCTTGATGGGCATCATTTAGCAAGGCAGGCACTTGCAACTTCAATGTGCTTCAATCGGATGCCTCGTGCCCGTTTCTGCCAGGCCAGGTGCTGGTCCGCCGGGCCCGCCTGCTCCCGCGCTGCATGCGCCGCGCCTGCACGACGGCGCAGGCAGACCCTGTGTTGCCGATGTGGCCGTTCCTTTCAGAGTCTGCTGCGTCAGGGTCATTCGCACGCAACCCGATATCAGCAGCCGGACCGTCGGCACGCCCTTGCCCCGGACTCTGTTCGGACGTTGCTAGGACGTGCAGCATCTAGTTTCCTTCGTGTCCAGGCTTTCCTGCTCCCCGAGCTCCATCGCCCATCGAGCGCAGACCGGTCATATCCACAGTCTCTGTTCCTCTGTCTTTCTTCGATGTCTCAGCCCAAGGCGCCGCCGCCGCCGGTGGCCCCCGCAATGTCACGCTGCTCCTACTGTGGTGCTGCACTTTCTCCAGAGGCCGCCGCACTTCGGCCCGTCTGAATTCTGAGCAGAGTCGCTGCCTGTGAGATTTGTCGTAAGCAGAAAGGCATCCTACTGCAGCCGCTGCGGTATGCAGCAACTGGAGGCACGCTGTGCAGAGTTGCAAGAGCACGGCGCCATCTGCCGGGCTGTGTAGCTGTAGCTGTACTGGGGCCTAGAAGGGGAAAGTTTCTCGACGAAACCCTGTAAAGCCTTAGATGACAGCGATCGGGCTTCTGCCCGGAGCCCTTCGCGTTGTGCTCGTTGGAGGCTTCGCCTCCTCCGCCCGCAGCCGAGTGGCCGTGGCGAGGAGCTTCGACCTGGGGGAGGCGCAGGGTGCAAGCCTTGGAGGATTTCGGTATTTGAGGTTTAGGGAGTTTAGGGTTGATCTGAGGATCTCGGCCTCAGGGCTCAGAGGCTTTCGGTTTGAGGCGTTGAAACTTTTGCACAGGCGGCATGCTACAGCTAAGATTTAGGGAGATTGCCTGCCACGCCGCAAACGGTTTCCCTTGTAAAAACAATCCGGAGCCCCTACTAGGAGATGGTCTAACCAGAATCCAGCCAGAATTCGGATGGACGAGACCGCGAGATTTCTTGAAAGTGTCCACAGCAACAGACAGCCATAGTTCTGCCAGGATGCCACCCAGGATTTGAACTAGCAGAGTTCTGATGCTGCTGCAGCACTTAACAAGATGTCGGAAATCCGGAGAGTGCTGGGTACTGTAGTGTGTGTACTGAGTGCGCTGCAAAGTCACAGCGCGCTCTCGTCATTGTGGCCGAGAGGCTAGCTGGATTGCATTGACACTGCCAGTTGCTGCAAGGATCTCCAAATATCTCAGATTGTACAAAATGGTGGCACCTTTGGCAGTCCGAGGGGGAACGAGCAGTGGCCCGCGGATCACTGGTCGAACGTCAGCTCGGGGACGGCTGCACACGAAAACTGCGGAAGGTTCAGTGAACTTGTACGTACGCCTTTTCTGCTCATGTTCGGTGAATTGTCATCTGCCTACACTGTACATGGCATGGCGATGGGCTTTTGGCTTCACAGCAGCTTCGTGCAAAGTCCCGTGGCGCTCCTGCAAGGCGGAAGTCAGTTGAGTGGTAAAGGGCAACCACAGCCATTGGAAGTTGCTGCGTTGCTGGTCAGGTCATGGCCAAGGGCTTGTTGGCCGCTTCTTGGGATGCAGGTGCTCAAGCCACGGTTGTTGTTGGGGGTCCAACTGTGTGTGGTCAGCCCCGCCTGCAGGCCCAACGCTGCTGGAGCCTGGCGATCTAAGGCCACCTTGACACGTTGCGCAAGCTGCAAGCTGCAGAGCATGGTGCGGCAGAAACACTCCAGAACAGTTTGTAGAGCTCCTGCAGCAGGTTCAGGAGTTTCCATGCAACATCGCTTGCTGCGCTGGATGAGGTGCTGCCGTGTCTCTCGCTTCGAGTTTTCAGGGAACTGCAAAAGACTTCCAGTCACGGGCAGAAGCCTCCGCCTGGCCAATCTCGCTTGCACTCAGCTCCAATGGAAGTAATTAGAGTATTGGAGACATCAATATATTTTAGCATACTAGGATATTATAGTTTTTAAAGTATAGTATAGTATAGTAAATAGTATAGTATATTACAAGTTCGGAGCCAGTGGCAGGCACGTGCTGCCTCGGAGGCAGTGGCTGCACTTCTCCCTAGGCGGGCTTGTGATTGCTCCCGTTTGCGAGTTTTTGTTCAAAAGAGGCTTCAGGGTGAGGGGTTCAGGGTTCAGGGAGAAAATTTTCGCATGCCGTCTTCAAGCCTGACAGGCCTAACACCAGATGGGATAGTTGAGAGGGGAGCTTTGTCTTGACTGGGCTGTGGCACTATCCATCTTTCTGACACTTTCAGACCTCAAACTTGCTGCTGGAGGTGCTTTATGTGACATGATTCCCTGCAGAGATGCAGGAGCTTGGAGACACTGAGATGCACGTGTATTTCACAAAACTGGAGGCGCCGCAGCGCTCAAGACTGGCTTGGCAACCATGATGCAGGCACCCTCGGCTGCCGTGCACCAACTGCACTGACATGACAGACATAGTTTTCATATGTCAACTTCTGGGCAGTTAGCGAAAGGCTTGGTCCCGGCATGCGGCAGTCGTGCTGTGCCTTCACGACGGGGCGACATCGGTGAGCAACTCGGGGGTGGTCCAAAAACCAGGCTGCGTTGGCAGACCGAGTGCAACGCTATCCCCCTTCAATGCTAAGGCACTTCTTTCCTGGGCTCCCACTCGTCGGCCTCATCTTTTCAGCAACAGTGGCAGGGGCCACCTCCTCAGCAGCAAAACTACCAGCAGCAACAACAATTCCAGCAGCCACCGCCGCAACAACAGCAGTTTCAGCAGCAGCAGAACTTCCAGCAGCAAGGCCCGAAGCTTAGCTTCTCATGTGGTTTCTCTCAGCATGTGAGCTGAATCATGGGATCGCTCCCGGCGAGGCCAGGGACCACCGCAGCAAAACTTCCAGCAGGGCCAGGGTCCGCCACAGCAGGGTGGCTATCAACAGCAGGGCCGCTGGGCTGGACATGATCCCACAGCGTGTTGACTCGAAGAGCGATTTGCATTGAGGCGGCTATCAGCAAGGCTATCAGCAGCAGGGAGGATATCCGCCAAACCAGCAAGGACAGCGTGAGGTTGCCACTTCTTCGGTTCTTCAGGGCACGAGTGGACTCTGAGTACATCTCCCCAGGCCCAGTGCACAATGCATGCCCGGTTGAAACCCAATGATTACGTGATTGTTTGTCTTTGCAACATGGAAGTACAATGGTTTCGGTACGTGGGCTTCGTGGAGTGCCAACCTGCCAGCTATTGATGTGCGGAAGTCCTCTTACTACCAGTATTCGTCTTATGAGCACGTGCATTTATCTTGTTATTTTTTGTATTGCTCTGCATAGCCCTCAGTCAGCACCAATATTCCTCTTATTGGTGCGTACTAGTAGTCCTCTCAGTGGTACTTGCTTTCCTTGTTTAGTACTAGTAATCCCTTATTGGCGAATCTTGGTCACCAATCCAGCTCCGATTCGGGTTTGACTGAAACCCCTGTGCAGATAATTAACAGTCAAGGCTCGGTGTCCTGTAGGAACTGTTAGTTCGCAAGTCAAACCTCTGCCCGACCATTTTGGATTCAACACTCCTGGCTCTACAGAAACCATGAATGTGCAATTTAGTTGTTTCCAGTGCCATCGCGGGTCCAGCTCCCAGGCCTTATAGAAACCATTAGCTTGAAAGTGAATGGTGCGCGGTTAACTGCTTCCATGCTCCAACCTTCAGGAGCTTCCGGTCTGCAACCGCGGTAAATGAAAAAGCACTTGCGAAATCACTGCGTTCCTGGGGTTACCTGGACAGGATACTACCAGGGGCAGCCCGGACAACCAGGCAAGGGTCCACGGGCACGTTGCGCTCAGAGGGCATTGTCCCTGCCCACATACTGAGCAGTCGGAGATAAGCCATTGATATTGCGTCACATGAGCAGTAGGAGCATAGCAGAGCGACCTCCCGCATAGCTAGTCTGTATTATCTAGAGTGCGGTCTGCTACACTGTCCATTGCCATCTGTGCAAGTTCTTACGAAAGTCTGTGGCTTCATTCCCCAGCGTTCTTGGCCCAGAGGTTATCAAGGTGCCCCGGGTGCCCAGGGGGCCAAGTTTACTCAGAGCTTTAGCCGCAGGGAGACTGTCAGTTGTAGCTTGTGGCCCCAAGTGTATTTTTCCTCACTCCCCTGCACATGTTCAGAGTCCATACCAACATGTGACGGACAAGTCTTCTGGTCGGGCACTGGAGAGGTTACCAGGGTGCCCCGCCGCAGGGTGCAGCCAGGAACTGCAAAGATGGGAGGGAAAGTGTGCATGTTGAGTTGCAGTGAGTGCATTGCGGTTGTGCGAATCTGGAGCAGCATTTGCTTCGAGTCACTGCCTTGACGCAGTTCGTCGCAGCACAGAATGCCAGTCAGAGAAAGCCGCAGAGTTGCCGGTTGCAAGCATCCAAGGAGCCCATCATCCGGTTCGAAGGCGGCGCTTATGGCAGGCAGATCAGCTGCATTATGGAGAGCTGGCAGCGCTAGCAGGGAACAGAGCAAAGGACAGTGGCCAGCGGCTGTTGAGCCTTCTGAGACGTGCGTGCTCTAGTCAGTCAAGGTGTCATGTCCCCGTTTGGCATCGCCATCATCGGAGCCGGCCTGTACTTCTACTGCAAGCACAGCTGGCAAGCTTAAGTCATATTGCCGGCTGGAACTTCACAGATTCCAGTTCCCGTGCTGTCATTGTGCTAGCTTGCTGGCTTAGTGTCGCGTAGAGGAGTTGAGTGTTGTGTGGGGCACTGTGTTTTTGCTTATCCTACTAAGTGCAGTATATTCTTTTCTGCTCTATTCTATACTCTATTCCATTTTCTCTTCCATGATGCTTGTCCGTTCCAGTCTATTCTGTTCTATTCTGCTCGGTTCTGTTCTGTTCTGTTCTTCTATTGCTGCCCAAGCCGCGCTACGCACTATGCGGCTCTAACTTGCAGCATGAAGAGAACACTCTGTGTGCATGTCTTGTTATTTACACAGGATCCGTCGGTGCATGTCGACCAGAACCGAAAGCCAGATTGTAACTTCAGGGCCTCGGAATGTTTGAATGCCGCCAGCGATGCATGGGACCAAAATTAGATGGGGGAAGCAGTTTCGCCGAGGTCCTGAATCCAGCCGCTAGTACTTGGGGAGACGCATTTTGATCGTGCTCCTCAATACCGCCAGTAGCTCGGGGGAAGCACGCCTGTGCATCCCACCGCCTGGTCTCCCGACGCCGTCCTGGTGATCTCTTGGTGGTCCCTGATTCTTTCTCGTAGCCATGTGGGTCGTCGTGGTCATCCCGGTCTCCTGGCCCCCTCTGTGGACCCAGAGATGGGTGCATCCGGGTTGCGGGTGGGGTTCTCGTTTGCGGTGTAGTCCCTGATTTTTTCAGCTAAGGGGATGTATAACCCATGACTCATAAGTATATTAACAGTAGAAATAGGAGTAGCACTGCATAGTTTAGTATTAGTTACTTGCAGGAGCTTGCCGAGTTGCAAGACTTATGTCAGGAGACGTCTGCCAAAATGGCTTCTGCCATTTTGGCCCGAGTGTGTGGACCGTGGGTCCTTCAAAATTTTACCCGCCCTCCCGACCCAATGCGGCGGACCCGGCCTTCCTAGCCAAGCCTCCTGATGCGATCCCGGATGCTTTCACTCAGCTTGGGGGTCCGGAACCACAGGTGCCCTGAGGGACCGGACCCCATAAGGGAAGTGTTGGATGGATCCTTCGACCGAAGGGATTTGCTCCTGGGAGTCGGCAGCCACACCAATCCACCTTGCAAAAGGGAGTGCCTGCGGATATCTGACATAGTATAGTCTTGCATAGTATGGTGTAGTGTAATGTAGTATAGTTTTGTACAATCTGGTCCAGTCTAGCCTGGTCGTCCAGTGCACAAAAGCGTAGTATAGTATAGTATAGCATAGTATAGTATAGTATAGTAAAGGATCGCATAGTATAGTTTAGTATCGTATGGTATGTTGTAGTATAGTATAGTGCAGTACAGTATAGCATAGTATACTGTATATGTACATATAGTACGGTACATATCGTATTGTATGAAATGACCCGATACTAGCAATATATCATGTTGCATGTACTTTACTTCTATACTGTACTGTAGTGTATTATGTTTTGTTATAACTTGTTATACTATATTCTATTACGTTCTCTTGTAGCACATTTCATTTTGTTTTCTTATCCTGTATTGTCGTGTATAATATTGTATGATGTTCTACGGTACGGTGTTGCACGGCGCTGTATTGTAGTGTAATGTAACCTGTCCATGGATCTTCACTAGGAGTCGAGACTGGAGAAGGACGTGGCGAGCGCGTTGCCGAACCTTTCGATAAAGCCACACTGAAATGTTGTATGATATTACGTTTCATTGTGCTCTGTTGTGTCGTGGTATCTTATGTTCTAAACTGTAATACTGCAAAAGTTCTATTGTATGCACTCTTTGCCAGGAAGCCTGCTCCACCGCAGGGCTCAGGGGGTGACACCAACAGCGACTTGGAGGTACAGCCCTGAATATCCTCGCTAAAGGGGTATTTTGCAGTTTGAGCCTCCAGGACAGCGATGCCGGTGACGAGGACGGCTCTGACAAGAGTTGAGGGTGCTACACGGATGGACCTGTCTCCCCTGTTGTTTCCAGAGGCAGCAGAGTGTAGCTGCAGGGCCTCACAAGTAGTCTTAGTCCGTACAGTCCGTACTTGCCGTAGTTTCAGGAGGCTTGAACAATTTCAGGGACCTTTTCTTCGGGACAGAGTTTCGGTTTCGGACTCAAAACGACGTGAATCCTTAGAGGCACCTGTGCTGAATGCAGTGCACTAGCACGCTGCACTTTGCACGATGCATGCAGTTGCTAAAGCCATGCAACCATGCACTTGCTGATTGTCAATCCCAAGAAAAACTAGATCCTCCCCGCCGAAAAAGAATTAGATCAATCCCCCGCCTGCCTAAGATTGCACACCTTTGCCATCAAAGCCCAGCAAGCTACGTGCGGACACTGGAAAAAGATGTGGTGCCTGGTGAGACAACATGGCTTGCGCATGTTGTCACATGCGAGACTCCACCACAAGGCATATCTGCAGATTTCTTAGGGCCGGGCCTGACAGTCGGGAGAAGCTGTAGAGATGCACTCCGCAGCCGTACGCTTCAGTTTGTTTGGGAGCGCATGCAAAGGTTAAAGTTTAACCTTTAAATAACAGGGAGAGCAACAGCAGGAAGGCTAACCGCTTTAAACTTGGATTCTTACTTGTCTTGTGACTTCCTGCTTTGCTCTGGATGGAAGGAAGATGCGCATCCGCCAGGCAGTTGCTTTCGCTTCGCCGAGTCCGCGAGAGCCAACAAGAGTATCTGCCCCGAGGGGCCGCAGTTGCGCCCAAGTTTAGAGAATCAGGAAGAACAACCTTCAGAACACCGGTCCCACTGCCACAGATCGCCGCCACAACGGCGAAAGAAGCGCAACCTCAAGGTGGGGTTCTCTGGTCGTTTTGAGGCAGTGGCAGCGAGGAGTTCTCTCGTCGAGAGGCTTTGCTCCTCGCACGGCTTCGCGACCGGGGCGCCTCGCCGAAGGACAGCGGCAGAGGGATCGTCAGTGCCTCAGCTGGCCCATGTTGACGTGATGTCCAGGAGCTTGAGTCGGCCTTGAACACGCTTCAAGCAAACTCCTGGCTTTTGGGTGCAAAGGAGCGGGTTTTCGCATCTAGCTCACAGGTTTTCCCGGTCTGGAGATCGATACCCACTATAGGAGCACGCGATCGCGATCGACTGCCTGGGACGACAATCTCGCTGGTTGGAGGCATCCTCCTGAACCCTGGGATCCTGAAATATTCTGAAATCTCTGAGGGAAGCCTGCCAGAGAGGACCCCCAGACGAAAATGGAGAGCGAGAGGGACAGAGAGATAAGATCTCAGTGCCTCATCTCGCAATGTGAGTCTCAGACCGAGCTGGTGGACCAGCGCGATCTTGAGCGCGGGGGCAGTGCCTGCTGTCCTTTGGCTGTGCAAGCAAGACTAGCCTCCTCGCGGTGACGGCACTGCCAGAAAGCTCATACATGAAGTGACTTGCAGCGTAGGCTGTACAGTGCAGAGTTGTCAGACCAGACAGAGGGCATGGACAGGTCCCAGCTTCGCCTGCCAAGGCATTCGTGTCGTGCTAAGGGTCGAGATTGTTAAGGTGTTGACAGAGCTGCCCAGCTAGCTGGAGCACGCAAGCAGCCCTGATGGATACATAGGCACGAGACATCCTTGGTTTTCGGGGGATGCAGCATTTCAGGCGCTCGGTGGTATTCGACTGCACAGGTAAGGCGGGTTGGGGTGCTGGGCTCGGCGAGGCTGCAATGGAGTGCGAGCTCCCACAGCTTCCGATAGTTGGACATGGAGGAAGTGAATCACTTGAGCATACCCTTTTGATCCGGCGAGAGAGAGAGAGAGACGGTTTGAGCTGCGTACTTGCAGGACCTTTCTTCCTCACTCAGATTCCTTGCATCCCAGCACCGGGGGATCACATGCATGTTTCGGACCTTAAAGTACGAAACTGACTTTGTAACATACCCGCCTGGGGAAGCGAAGTGTATGCTTCATGTACCGCAGCCCTGCTTCGGCAGATGACATCGCCAGTCTTTGATTCCTTCAGGGCTTGTTGCCAACTAGCAACGCCTGGAAACTAAATTTTTTGAGGCCATCTTGGCCAAGACTTTCCACTCCGCCTGCCATCCGCGTTGATAATTCAAATGTGCACCTTCTCAGGGAGATACCAATTCATCCGGTGTAACCTTTTGTGTCCCCTCTGTGCAGTGAAACTCCTTGCTGCCATGCCGGGGAATTTTAGCATGAGGCTTTTCCTGGCCGTACTGGTACCGCTTGCAAACACTCCTGATGTAGTTGACTTGTAAATGTCAGGGGCAGAGTTGTAAATGCAAGTGGCAGTGCTCCACGGCTCTGAGTTGTACCTTTTACCTTGTATGTTTGGTTCGTTTTGACCGTACCGTGGAACACTGGGGGAAGGAAAACATATGTGCTTGAGAGTGTACGTACATCCTGAAAACGACATCGTAGACTTGATGGCTGTAGCCCAATGGATGTCCTACACTCGTTTCTCACTCCCCGAAACCCAATCAAAAGGCATTGNATGTGCTTGAGAGTGTACGTACATCCTGAAAACGACATCGTAGACTTGATGGCTGTAGCCCAATGGATGTCCTACACTCGTTTCTCACTCCCCGAAACCCAATCAAAAGGCATTGGGTGAAGCCAGGGCACTTTCATCGGTCCCCATGCCCAGGAGGGAGAGAGAGAGAGAGAGAGACAACGAGAGCCGTGGCTTCCTTCATGCCCTGTAGAGAGAGAGAGAGAGATAACACATCGGGTGGGCATGATGCCCGGGGAATTTGACCGGGAGAGAGAGAGAGAGAGACCCATTTACGCCCCCTACGGTTCCATGTCACACTGCCTTTGAACCGTGGGGATGCTGATATTCTGACAATGCTCAACTTACTTTTGTTTGTTGCCCGGCAGATCTTGAGTTTCTGCTACAGCCAAAACTCCGCGGAGCACTGACGACCGTGGAGCGGTCGACAAATCTACACGATCCGTGCATATTTTGACAAGATCGGGGAACCCTGATACTTCCATAGTCCAATACATTATTCGTGTGCAATATCAGGGGGAACCAATCAAACTTTGACGCCCTTCCAAAAGCCCCATAACAAATGGGGGCCCATGTGGCCGGGGGGTTTGACACGCCCCCCATGCCCTGCGGAAGAAGACATCCATGCGCTTGAGCGCGTTGTTGCGAGGACTGCCCGCGTCCCATGCCCCGGAGCAAAGCAAAGCAAAGAAAGTCTTATGCGGGGGTTCGTTGCCAAGCCGTGCGAAAGACAGAAAGTCGTTCAGTCAGCCCAGTGGAAGGGCAGGCCGGCTCTCTGCAACCACTCCTAATAAGGGGGCGGGCACCTGCACGGCAGGGAAAATCCGCCTTAATCTGCAGAAAGAAAGAGACGGCGGCCGAAGTGCTGCAATGCAGAAAAACAAAGATGCCGTCCATTGCAAGGCCTTCGATCTTTGGCATGAGATGCGGTCGCTTGGCTCGGTCTTTGTGCAAGACGGAACTGCGCTCTTTGCTAGACAAACAGTCCCAGAACCCTTTCTCCTTTCCCGCACAAGCTCCTGGAAAGATTGTTCCGACAAGTTGGATCTGTTGGCTTGAACGGGTCAGCAGAGCCGAGGCGTGCATGACGGGTGCTGGCAATATTCAAAGGATTGTTGCGTTTGTTGCGTTAGAGCTGATGTAGATCTTCTCTTGGAACCTCTGGCAGACAGGGCAAGCTCTCTGAGCATGAGTTCGGGCAAGCTGAAACGTCTCAAGCACTGCAATGCCTTGCGATCCTCTCATCCTGGACCTCGAGCCCAGATGTCACAAGCCACTCCTGGAAGGGGTTTTTCAATCTGAGTGCAACAGTTCTGCGAAGCCCCGCAGCCCGGCATGATGTGGGCTGGCGCGAGCGCACTGCTTGTACAGCCACGGGTTAGTTTGATCGATTGCATTGCATGCTCACATGAGATCTCGATGCCTGACCCGACAAGACGATGCCGCCCATGTAGAGGCACAGGGAACACCACTTTCTCACTTTAACAGGATCCACCAGGCCGTCTGTTCCGAAGCGTCGAAACGAAGCTGGCAAGGATGGATCACTTGCATTCCACCCTAGCTGCAGGATACCAGTCAACCTAGCACAAGGCCCGGCCGCTTCCGGAACTCAGCCAAACTTTGGAAACCGCAGAGCAGACTCGTCAAATCACCCTACAGGAAGCTCACACTGGGCATGAGAAGCAGATGCTAACTATCTAGGCTGCAGCATTCTGAGAAAAACATCTGCAGAGACAGAGTTCGCCCTGCGCAGCCTGGAAGCTTCTTCTGAGGGCGACGGCGGGGGGTAAGTCCGAGGTCGCGGAGCCTGCGGGCCGACCTTGTGGCCTGGAACTCGGCAGCGCAGGTCGCCGCAGGAGTCAGGCCTGCAGTGCATTGCCGTGCATCTCTAATCTTCGACTCGGTCTCGAGAGTTGAGGGAGAGGATGGCTTGTGAGCTGTGTGGTCAGGCAAAGCTCAAAGGATTCTGTCGTCCGACCTCGCTCCCTGTGTCTGAGAGTTGCAGGTGGCCACAAGCACTGGCAATGCTCCTTTGGCAAGCCCCTGCAGCTGGCTTGCAGGTTCCTCAAAGCCAGATATGGCCGACAACGCTTTCTCGTGTGGGGTGGTCCAAGGCAGCTCAGCGAGATCTCATGGAGCCTTGCCGCCAGCGTTTTGCAGCGATGGGAACGCGCGCTGCAGCCACCGGACCGCAAAGGCTGTCGTGTGCGTGCACTTGTGTGTATGTGTGTGTCTCTCTTCGTCGCTATCTCTGGTTCTTTCTTTTTCTCTTTCTTCGTGTTGCGGCACTCGATCTCCACTCTCGCTCCCTCTTTCTCTCCAGTTTTTCTCTCTCCCGCCCTCTGTCTCTGTCTCTGTCTCTGTCTCTCTCTCTCTCTATCTCTCTTCTCTCTCTCTCTCTCTGTCTCTCTCTCGCTGTATCGCCTTTCAAACATCCGTAGCATGTGCGTGTGTGGGTATGTTAATCATTTGTTTATTCTGGCGATTGTCCATGATAGGGTCCCCTAAGTTTGTGCACGACCATACAAGGTACAACCTCAGGTATCGTTTACAACCAGAGCTCACAGGCTGGAAGTAGACCCTGATCCGTGTAAGCCGTTCGAATGTATCGCAATATATGCTGATACCCATTTATTGCATCGTGTTCAAAATTGAGCATGCAAGCAGTGCATGTTGTGCCACAAGAGTCTATGCGCTTAGCCGCTTAGCTTCATTTTCTTTTGAATACAAACTTGCGCTATGCTGCCGTATGTTATACATGATTGTAGTCCTCGCACTACCGTGTCCGGGTGTGTGCTCTGTTATGTCAAGAGGAAGATTGGCACTGTGCATGGCTCTGTGTCATGACAATCCTGCTACATGGTTGTAAACGTAAAGTGCTGCTTGTATATATGTTCCCTAAACCATACACCCTTAACCGATACATGTATCTACCTTCTATCCACACATCGCCGGGGCGATAGTTGCGACATGCCGTGGAGAAGCGGAGAGGCCGGAATGAAATCACAATATTATGTTGTTCCGCCGGAGACGGTGAGGCCTTGAGGGAATTTCTGTCAGGAGTCTACTGAGAAATTGACATGTGAGAAATTGACATGTTTAGTTACAGGTCGTGTGGCCAACATCTGTCCTGCGGTAGTATGCACGCACCGAGCTACGCATGACATGCACTCATGTACCCAGGTAGAGCAGGCACACTGTTTACTGTCGGCGGGCGTAACTTCGCATTCAACTGTAAAACAATGCCTGCTGTGAAACTGAAGAAGTACTGGCATCTGCAACTGCACGTGTACGGGTGTCGTTTGGACATTGTTGCTGCACGATTATGCTGCATACGTTGTCAAGTTTATTGCTTGTGCGAGAGTGCACTGTGCTGCTGAATACTATAATGCTGTGCCTAATGTTTCCAGGTATCTAAGGTATATTCAGCCATGTGCCATTGTCCGTACGTGCACACTGTATATCGCAGTCAAGCACTAAGCAGTGGCTGCTTGAACAAACGACTGTGATTATGATGTATAGGTTTACCTATTTTCACACGACTTTCTCAATGGTTTCATACGTTGCTGGCAGGTCTACATTCACACCGCTGAACAAAAGTGGCCCAGACAGTGAAATCATGCTTACAAGTAGCTCCCGACACTTGTGCAATGTGTTTATGTATGTATGTATGTAAGTATGTAGGTATGCTGTCTGATTGTCTGTCTTTCTGTCTGTCTGTCTGTCTGTATGTATGTACACTGCACACGCGTCGCGCGCGTGCGTGTGTGTGGGTGTGCGCATGTTGGTGTCTACTGCTGTACATGTGTTCATCGCTCGCTGTGATCCAATGCATGCATGTGTCCTTCATGATGGCCATGCGGAATCGAAACGTTCCAAAAGGCAGCGGCGCAGGAAATCCTTAGCAGTCCTTCGCAACGGAGAGGCCGTTTAGCCATGCTGATGCGACAGAGAACACCCTGCCGTGTACCTGCAGCAGACTGGACCCGATCCACAACAAATATGGCATTTTGCAATCAGGGCTCCAGGCGATGACAGGATGCGACAGGTGCACCGATGCAGAACCATGTGCATGCTGATGCTGATGAGTGCAACCTCGGCAGTGTGCCTGCAATGTTTGGAAGTTTCATTCTGTGAAAGTTGTGCTCCCTAAAGCCCCCTTAGGTTTCACCTGTAAACGCCCGCCGTACCTATCGGCTCGACTTGTGGACTCGCTTTGTG
The DNA here is from genome assembly GCA_003297005.1 of Symbiodinium sp. clade A Y106. Classification (NCBI taxonomy): domain Eukaryota; class Dinophyceae; order Suessiales; family Symbiodiniaceae; genus Symbiodinium; species Symbiodinium sp. clade A. The sequence continues at coordinate 107,658 of BGNK01002227.1, forward strand.
TAGGGCCCTTGAGCTCTTAGTGAAAAGCGCGCTGCCGGATTGGTAGCGGAGCTGTGCAGGATCGGGCCTTGTGAGACCCAAGTGCGCACAGCATCCGCTGGGGGCGAGTCAGCTCCGGGGGCGTTCGCGCCGCCCCGCCACTGCGCATCCGGCGTGTCAGCCGGCGAAACCTCCGCTTGCAGCGTACTGCACCCCTCTCCTTCGGGAGCTTCCCAGCCGAAGAGCTGGAAGAGTTTNTTGCAGCGTACTGCACCCTTCTCCTTCGGGAGCTTCCCAGCCGAAGAGCTGGAAGAGTTTCCCAGCATCGGGCTGGAAGAGCTGTGGCACGGCTGGTGCCAAGGAACCCCAGCACCAAACAGGGTGTCTGGAAGACCCGCAAGGGTGAGCATCGGCACGGACTGTGCCAGGACAGCCCAGCACCATAGAGGGTGTCTGGAAGACCCGTGAAGGGTGAGCATCGGCACACTAGGTGCCAANGCCAGGACAGCCCAGCACCATAGAGGGTGTCTGGAAGACCCGTGAAGGGTGAGCATCGGCACACTAGGTGCCAAGAAAGCCCAGCACCTTAGGGTGGCTGGAAGACCCGCGAAGGGTAGTTGCGCCGCCCCCGAAGAGGGCGATGACCTCCTACTATGACGATGGGGGAGGAGGCGGCCGAAGAGGCCGCGGAGGCAGGACACCTCGAGAAGAGGCGGACTTGGGAGACGCCCGCGACCCGAGGTACGCAGAGCCAGTGCGTCAGGGGTCCTCCCTTCAAGACCTGCCCCAACTGCCAGGCAGACCCCACGCACTGGGGAATCTCCCGCAAGTTCAACTGGACTTGCCTCTCCTGCAAGACCCCAGTGCTGCGGAAGGAAGCTGGCGAGCCGGATGCNAAGACCTGCCCCAACTGCCAGGCAGACCCCACGCACTGGGGAATCTCCCGCAAGTTCAACTGGACTTGCCTCTCCTGCAAGACCCCAGTGCTGCGGAAGGAAGCTGGCGAGCCGGATGCCCCTCGCCAGAGGGAAGAACCGGAGTGGGAAGAAGAAGAGGAGGAAGAGGGCGAAGAGGAAAGCCGCCCGCCTCCCGAGGACCACGGCCGAGACGNGAACAGCAGAGAGCCCAGCGAGAGGCAGACGAGCGAGCCTTCCGAGAGGAGGAGGCTCGCAGCAAGGAGGCGGCCCGGGCTCGCGAAGAGAACCGGCTACGCCTGAAGACCTTCGAGGCCCTTAGAACCTTGGAGCCGGAAGCCAAGCCGGCCACGAAGGGCGACTCGTCCTACTACTCTTCCTCGAGCTACAGCTCTGACGAGGGAGATGATGAGGGCGATGAGCCGCCAATGCCTCCCGCTGCCCGGAGGATGTTGGCCACGAAGAGCAAGCCCAAGCC
>BGNK01002228.1:4984-16607 GCA_003297005.1 Symbiodinium sp. clade A Y106
CCCCAAATCCTAAACCCTGAGCCCCCGGTTCCCGCCCCCCCAAAGAAACCACCGCTACCCTCCTTTTTGGAGGGTTTCCGAGCAGAGGCTCCAGGTCGGTGAGGAGATGGAGAAGGCCGGGGCGATGAAGGAGGACCCCCTTTATATTATGATGTACTATGGTTCCCTACTATAATGGGGTTTAGGGCATAAGATGATATACTACAGTTTCCGATTTAAGATGATATAATATAGTTTACTTCTATATATAATGGGGTCGGAGGTGTATATACTGTAGTTTCCTACTACATATAATGGGGTTTAGGGTTTGGACTCACCTTGGAGGACCCTGATTTGGAGTTTGGGGGTTCAGGGATTTAGGGTTTAAATTTGAGGTTTCGAGGTTTATGGACTGGGGTTTAGGTCTTCTAGGGCTAAGGTAGTCTAGGGTTTGGGATTTCGGATTTTAGGGATTAGGGTTTAGGTCTTTTGGGGTTTAGGGTTTAGGATTTAGGGTTTAGTGTAGGTCCTTTGTTAGGGAGTCCCTGTGATGCAAGGAGACTGTTTAGGCTCAACATGGTCCTGGCTGAGTGCCGTAAGTTACTATATAACTTATGACGCCTTCCTTGCACCTTTGATGCGATAATATACGATACTTAGTACTCTAGTTTACTACTGTTGATGGACAAAATCCTGCATGACCCTAAGGACCCTAAACTATGGGAATTATGGTATATTCCTTATAATGGGTAGTGCAGGATTTTGTCCATCAGCAGTATTATAATCGTGTTTAGGGTGTAGCGCGTGGAGTCCTTGTAAAAATCCTTGCGTAGACCTTCAGGGCAAAGCTTGGGGGCTTAAGCCCTGAAGCATAAGCCCTGTGCCCTAAGCCCTAAACCCTAGACCCTCATAGTACATTACAGTATATTTTGGCATCTTGTTATACTGGGCTTGGGAGTACCATACTTTAATACTTTCTACGTGACCTGTTACTGAAAGGGAACCATTATGAAATAAAAGCCTACTCTTTTTCTCCATGGTTACTCCAAAGCCCAGTATATGATAAACAGGACACCCGGCCGAAGGAGTGGCTCTATGGCAAGCGCATGAGCTCCTCGGTTGCATCAGAGGACCTTGTCGGTGGGTGACACAGGCACTACTTGCAGGGTCATGGGACTTAGTAAAGTAAGGGCCCCTTAAAGGGAGCTAAAATGGATTTATAGGGTTTCTTTAGGGTTTCTGTAAGAAGGGGATCATGGGACTTAGTAAGTAAGGTTGGGGTTGTAAGTATAGTTACTCAAATGATAACCCTAGATACTGAGTCCCATGATCCTTTAAACCTTAAAACCCCCATAGATCCCTTATTGATCTCTTTGAAGAGCCCTTGAAGGAACCCTTTAAGCTACTAAGTCCCATGATCCTTTAAGTAGCTGCTGCTGCGCACACAGAGTCTTCCCAGAGACTCCAATATCCCTTACTTAAGGAATATACTTTAAATTTTCATCATATTAGGGATCCTATTATGATTTAAGGTATATTCCTTAATTAAGGGATATTGGAATCTCAGGGTTCAAGCTTGAGAACCGAAATTGCCACGTACGTCTCTCGGCTGGGAGGTCCAAAGGTCTCCCAAAGCCTCCTTGCACAATGAAAAATTCGACATGTGCATGCAGCAAGAGCTGGAGTTTGGCTTCGAGGGTTTAGGGTTTGGGGTTTGGGGTTTGGGGTTTGGGGGAGGGGATAGGTATTGAGTGCTTTGCTTTACTCTTTGTTTCCGGACCCCCCCCCTCCCGAAAGACTCATTCAATTTTCATTTTTCGAGACTCGCAAACGCAGCAGGCCTCCTGTCGTATCCAAGGATTTTCACGACATACCTACCTTGGCAATCAACAACTGTGCTAAGAACTTGGAAACCATTCTTCATAGAAGTTCAGCAGAAAATCACGACCCCATCCCGTGTCACAGTGATCAGTTTGGCCGGAAAGGCCGACGATTGAGCATCTTCGCCCCGCGCCTGGGCAGCAGGTCCACAATAATCTACGCTGAGTGGCTTAGGGGTTCGAGGAGTTTTGGAAATGAAGGTGTATGCTGGAGATATTTTGTCCTCTCCTTTTCTTTGTCGTGGAGTCTGCCACCTCGGGTTTTTACCTTTTGGGCGACTTTGGATCTGTTCAGAACGAGCAGAGGCTGCCATCATGGGAGGAGAGCGGCCTTTTTGGGTTTTGGGGTTTCGGGGCTTTGTGTCCGAGACGGTTCGCAGTATGTCCCCATTCATAGAGGTCCGCCCTTCGCAGCCTTGTGAGGCATATCGCATGGTCAGTTTGGACTATCCACATCCTTCTTTCTAGGCTTAGTGCGCACATAGGTCCCAAAGACTTTCCATTACTATGATGGCATTCGGGCTCGAATGAAACACATCTGCCTAGTTGCAAATCTGCCTAGTTGCAAGGTGTCGACACGGCAGCATACTTCTCGCTCACCATCGCTACGAGACCATAGCAGATATGCGAGAGGCTGAATGTAGGAACTTGATTAAAGAAACCCTGGCCCTATAACCCCAACATATTAGGCTTCATATAAGAGCCCCTAATACAGACCCAGGGTTTCTCAATCAGGTTCCTACATTACATCCCAAGTCCTGAACCCTGACTCGCCTTCTGAAGCCTCACGGTCTAACCAAGTTCTTGGAACCCAAGAACTTAGCGTTAACGGCCTTGGGCCACTAAAGCCGGAAGCACTGGCGAACCCCAGCCCTAAACTATAAGCTATAAACCCTTTCACTAAAGCCCGAACCCTCTCCGAAGTCCCAGGAACTGCTCTGATGTCGTCAAGATCGCTGCCCGCTCGCAGCACGTGAAGCGGCAGCTAGGCCGAATTCCCGACTTCTAGCTTCGAACACCAAGAGCTTCGAGCCTGAAGGCTAAAGAGCCCCTTGCCATCGGGAGATCCGAAGAAGATCGTGAGAGTTTCGAACACAAAGAGCTTCGAGCCTGAAGGCTAAAGAGGGATCCGAAGAACCCAGAGCCTCCAAAACCCCTCAATTAAGGAATATACTTTAAATCATATTAGGGATCCTATTATAATTTACGGTATATTCCTCAATTAAAGGGTTTTGGAGGCTCTGGGAAGACCGTGACAGCTGCGGCAACGCATGGTCAGCCTCGAACCGGCCGTCCGGTCGTCGCCCCACAGCCCAGGTGGGTCTCCGAGCGCAAGGATTATCCGGAGGCCAGGGCCTGAAGCTGCAATATGTATACAAATATATATGTATATAAATATATAAGTATAATATAAGTATATATAAGTATATATAAGTATATATATGTCTATATAAGTATATATAAGTATATGTAAGTATATTTGTATATATGTGTATATATGTGTATTTCTGTATAGTCAATATTTACCTTTGGTATACACGCATACACGAGAAACTATCTTAAGCACCCGGTTCTAACCGATAGCATAAGGTGTGGAGTGCAGGGCTTTGGCAAGTGCCGGGTAGTCAGTTGCTGTTGCCAGGGATCATACGTGAGGAAATGTTGCAGAAGCAGGCATCCACAAGGTCGCTGGTGGATTCGAGAATTTGGTCCTGCTTGGGGGCATTGAAAACCCTCTTTAAAGCCTTCTTTGGATTCGGATTCTCGAGAGGCCAGCACTCCCAGGCCCTAGGTCGCTGATCCTTCGAAGTCTCGGCTTTGACGTGGGGGTAGAGGGTATCTAGCGGTTAGGGTATATATAGAGGTTAGGAAAAAGATTGCTCAAGGTATATAAGGGTATAACATAAGGTTTAGGGTTGTGTGGTCAGATGAAGATGTTTGCGCTGGATTCCTCTGTCTTTTGGTCTCACACGTACCGAAAATGTGCGATGGCTTGTGCAATGCTGTCCAGCCATCAACTTCCTTGAAGATTCTGCACAACCCCCGCAAAGCCACACTTTACAACCCCCGAAAAGCCCTACTGTAGAACCACACGCTTACCACGAACCACAAAGTTCATGCAGAGCCTATGTTGCGCTAACCTCGGTCCCGTGAAGCCCTAAACCCTCATTAAAATCCNAGAACCACACGCTTACCACGAACCACAAAGTTCATGCAGAGCCTATGTTGCGCTAACCTCGGTCCCGTGAAGCCCTAAACCCTCATTAAAATCCCAGGCCCCTTCCTCACACACACACAGACACACACAGACACACACAGACACACACAGACATACACAGACGCAGACAGACACAGACACACACACAGACACAGACACACGCACACACAGACACACACACACAGACACAAACAGACACACTGATGGATTCGGCAAAGAGAAGAGGTCAGGAAAACAGAAGAATGTTGTATGTTGTAGTGGATGTCGTCGTCGTTACGTCGTGTCGTGAGGATAAGGGTCCTGTCCTCTGTCGTCGTCAAATGCCGAGTAGTAGGGATAAGGGTCCTGTCCCTGGCATTGTTATGTTGGGGATGNAATGGCTGCCACTGCCATGGTCGGAGTGCGATGACCGGGCAGGGCGTAAAACGTTCAATGTGCCGAATAGTAGGGATTGGGTTCTGTCCCTGGCACAGCGGGGATATGGTTTCGGTCCCTTGCAGGTACGTTGCAGCACCTTGCTATCAGGCTCTTCGTTGGCCATTCCCTGATAGCAAGGCTGAATGGCCCCCTGCAACCGAAAAGTGGGAGTGATCCCCTGCTCCCATGTGCTAGGGAGGTTCACACACACACAGCCCCACGTTGGGGCGACATCCGTATGTTGTGGAGGGATGCAAAAAGAAGAGAAAGATGCCGAGTACGTCCCAAGGGACGCTATAGGTACTTGCGTTAGACGGAAGTTACTGCATTAATCAGAGGTTGCCGCGCCTGCACTCATGTCGGCACTCATGCACTTGCAGTCACGGAGAAAGAAGAATTCGAATACGAGACAGCAGAATAGCGAGGTAGTCCTGTGCATTAGCCGACAATTACTGCACCTGCACTCATGTCAGCTGCATATGACGTCGACCGCAAACGCAGGCAGAGAGAGACAATAATCACTATAGCTGAACGGGAGGGCTGAACGTCTGAACGAGAAGCTGAACATACTGGTTCATCACCAGACTCCCTTTCCGGGCCACCACGGNGCAAACGCAGGCAGAGAGAGACAATAATCACTATAGCTGAACGGGAGGGCTGAACGTCTGAACGAGAAGCTGAACATACTGGTTCATCACCAGACTCCCTTTCCGGGCCACCACGGCGCTATGACGGAAAGCCGCTGCTCTGGAGTCGTTGACCGACCCACGCTGTATCACACTGATGGCTTCGGCAAAGAGAAGAGGTCAGGAAAACAGACGAATGTTGTATGTTGTAGTGGATGTCGTCGTCGTTACGTCGTGTCGTGAGGATAAGGGTCCTGTCCTCTGTCGTCGTCAAATGCCGAATAGTAGGGATAAGGGTCCTGTCCCTGGCATTGTTATGTTGGGGATGGGTTTCTGTCCCCAGAGCCAGACATAGAGAATGGCTGCCACTGCCATGGTCGGAGTGCGATGACCGGGCAGGGCGTAAAACGTTCAATGTGCCGAATAGTAGGGATTGGGTTCTGTCCCTGGCACAGCGGGGATATGGTTTCGGTCCCCTTGCAGGTACGTTGCAGCACCTTGCTATTAGGCTCTTCGTTGGCCATTCCCTCATAGCAAGGCTGAATGGCCCCCTGCAACCGAAAAGTGGGAGTGACCCCCTGCTCCCATGTGCTAGGGAGGTTCACACACACACAGACACACAGACACACAGACACACAGACACACAGACACACAGACACACAGACACACAGACACACACGCACACACACACTTGCTGGTGTTTTGGGGTTCAGGGTTTCTTGACCCTAAACCCAAAGCCCAAAACGGGAGTTGCGGGAGCTTGCAGCCGGTCAGGGCACTGCTGGCTACAAGCAGTGGCGACAGGCAGGTGTTTTCTATAAGAGAACACGGGGTACTACAAGGGCCTCCAGTCTGGGATTACTCATGCCATTTCTTGGGGTTCCCTACAGTGGTTCTGGTATAATATGATGCGCGGTAGGATCCTTATCAGCAGAGCCCATTTAAACTTGACACTCCAAAGCCGCAGCCCTAAACCCTAGGCCCGGGAATGGGGCTGCAACAAACAAACATTGCATCTTTCCATTGCCTTCTTGTCTTCATGGTCTCGGGCTGTAACCTTTGAGCTTTTGTGTTGAGAATGGCATGCGCTCTCTTCCTACTCTTAGATAGTGAACGGGGGAACTTTAAACTTTTTGGCCTTATATATTAGCTCTATCTTAGAAAGTTTGAACTTTTTGGGGCCCGGTTGTTGAAGAAGAGAGTACTAGTCCTTTTTTCGATTTCGAGTTCGGGCTTTCCGGCTGAAGACATAAGGTTTCGGGCTTAGGGCTGGGCACATTTCAGTGGGTTTCCGGCGCCTGGGCCTGCCCCAAAATTCTCGCAAAAACCCATAATACAACCCAGCTCTAAATTTGCTCAACACTCTCACAAAATTCTGCGTAACCTGTCAAACTTTTTGAAACCTTAGACCCTAAACCCTAAATTTTTTGAAACCCTAAACCCTAAATTTCCTAAACCCTTTGAAACACTTGGGAAAGAGATGCCAGGAGCTCGGCAGGATGCATGGCAAGATCGCTTCCGCTACTCGGAGAACTTTGGGGTTTAGGGCTTCGCTTTATTTGAGGGTCTCGGGTTTCACAACCGAACCCCCGGTGGTCCTGTACTGTGGCTGGTATCACAACCTGGTGTCGTGCGCGCGGTCTTGTGGCACCGCTCTCTTTTTGCAGCTTGTCTGTTTCAGTACTCCGACAACCTCCTGGCACGTGCAAGCCTATCTGATCTCTTTCTCGCTACTTCCACGTCCGCGGCACTGCCAAGACTGTAGACTAAAAGCCTGCACTGTTATAGGCTGCAGCGGGCAAAACCTAGGGCTCAGCCTTCATGTCTTTTGATTGCGGCCGATGTCTGCAGGGTTGAAAATTCCGCTTACAGCTCTCCTATTGTGCCAAGACCCGCACAAATTTCACTGACATATGCGCTCTCAACCGTTGGACGCCCTGGTTTTGCAACATCGTTATAGGACCTTGAATTCATGCTCTTGTTGGGGGATCACGATCGCACCGGAATCCGCACTGCATCGCTGTGTCCGAGCACGAGAGCACACCCTGCTGAATCGTGCCGTGCCCCGTGCCGCAGTGAGACCATCAAAAAGCAGCCATAAGGCTGCGGAGCTTACGCGACTCATCAAGCTCAACAGGATCATGGAAGGGGGGAGCAACGAACAAGAAACGCTACTCTGGTATCCATCGTCTAGACGAAACTTCGGCGCAGTTTGTACCCATTGGTTCCCCAGCTGAGGAGGAAATGCTCAAGGCCGGCTACAGTGAGAAGGAAGCAAAGCGGGTCACCACTCTCCTGACGAAGAAGGCCGGCTTCGCAAGAGGGCTTCATGGCATGCGGAGCAGCAATGTCGTCACCGCCCTGGCTTCTGTCGTCTTCATGGTGATGTCGAGGAGGTGTAAATGTTCCCAGAGCCTCCAAAATCCCTTAATTAAGGAATATTCGGATCCCTAATATGATTTAAGGTATATTCCTTAGTTAAGGGGTTTTGGAGGCTCTGGGTTGATGTGGAAGGAAAAGCCTCCCGAGGTCTCATACTGCTCCTACTGCAGTTGGCACCTTGTGTCTAGAAGAGGGGTGCTGCTGTGTAAAAAAACTTCTACAGTTTCTAGAAGACCCCTAAACCCTAAACCCTAAACCCTAAATTGAAGAGGGTCTGGGTCCTACCGCTGTCGCAAGGACATCAAGAAAGATGCAGATGTCCAACTCCTGGAAGATGTGATTTGCCTCGTTTTCATCGAGCCGCCCGGCGGAAAACCCAGCGAAAGATCCTCGGGGCAAGCTGCCTCCGTCCCTAAGTCGGAATGGATGAATTCGGTCGTCCTTTAACTTTGTTGCGGATTTTTAGGTCTTCGCATTCGATAGCCCGCCGAAAGATGGAACACAAGTAGGCTAAGTAGGCACAACCCTGCACAGGTCCACGAGCTCGGCTTTTTCGCCGAAGCTCCCCTAAGACGAAGCTCCAAACCACGAATCCCAAACGTGTTATGTACTGCACTGTACCCCTCAGAATCTGAACTCGAGAGTTCGGAGCCCTCAAAGTTTCAAAGCACTCAAATCTCGATATCTGCGCCGCCGGACGAACTCGGGAGCTCCGAACGTCCAACTTGGGAGCTCCGTTTGCCCTCAACTCTGGGCCTTAGGGTTTAGGGTTTAGGGTTTTCCGAACGTCCAACTTGGGGGCTCCGTTTTCCCTCATAATCCCACTGACGTCACACTGACACACTGACACTTGGGGCCCTGCCATTAAGAGTTAACCCCCCAGGTTTTACTGAGATGTTGCTGAGACGTACTACTGTGTAGCCGCTGGAGTCCTGAACCCTAAGCCCCGCGCTACGGTTGATGGTATAAATCCTGCATTACCCATAATAAGGAATATACCATAGTTCCCATAGTCTAGGGTCTTTAAGGTAATGCAGATTTGTACCATCAGCCGTAGCAGTGAAGCGTTGGCCCTTGAGCAGGAGGCCATACACTCACTTCCCGAAACCGAAAGCCCCCACGCACTACCGGAACCCCAACGATATCAACCTCCAGGTAATAGTGAACCGTAAACCCTTAGCGAGGCCTTTGCCTATCTGCTATTGCACCCAAAACTTGCGCCGAAAACCCTTAGCGCGACGCCGTTACCTAACCACTTTACTTTGCAGCCCTAAACCCTTCATCTCAACCCTTGTCTACTGTGAGGTCCGAAACTCTCAACTTAAAGACCTGTAGGTCAGACACCTGGGCTTGAAACGCACATCATCGCAGAAGTCTACAGGGCCTCTATAGCCCTTAGGTACTACTGGATTCCCTTCTCCAAGAAGCACGTGACGGAGCCTGGCAAGGATGCCCTGGGCGAGGAGCTCCGGCCTCTCAAAGCTTATCATGAAAATAGGGGACCCGAATATAGTACCCTAAAAGTAGGACCCTTATCATAAGGATCCCACGCCCTAATTTTCGGAAACTCCCAAATCTGTCTTGGGGGGCTCACATTGCACTAAAAAATCTGAGCGAGCGGGATCTCTTGTCTCTGCTTGTGCCCATGGGTTGGTGGTTCGACACCCCAAAACCGCCACAGACCCTGTCTTCTTTCTGCCAGCATACTGCTGTCGACACCAAGAAGACTCAGTAGTGGACGCACGTATGCCAACAACCCAGTTTGCTTCCATATTCCAAACCACCTATTACTTCGTGGTTGGCTACCTGGGCTTTGGAGTACCAGACTTTAACACTTTAGCCGGGACCTGTTACTGAAAGGGAACCATTATGAAATAAAAGTCTATACTTTTTTCTCCCTGGTTACTTCAAAGCTCAGCTACAAGACTGACTGTTCGATGCTACATTGCGAAGCCTTGAAGCTCACTGGGCGGCAAAACCCCCTCCGGCTTAAGGAATCTGCGAGTATCCTATAGTTCCTAAACCCTGAGCCGTCCCGTGAACTCCGAACCCTAAAACCCTCAGAATCCCTAAACCCTCAACCTCCAAGCCTAACATAATATAGCGGCCTAAATAATTACCAATACTATTTTGGGGGTTCCTTGTTATAATTATGGTCTAATATTCCCCCAAACCCTGTTCTAATTACAAGGACCCTGTATTATAGGCACTTTTTGGTGGAGTTTCCTCCCGAGCTTCCACAGTCGCCGAGGAGAAGTTGCTGGACATCGTGAGGCCGCAGTGCAAACTTCTTAGGTTCTATAGTATTCAAAAGGGGTGAAAAGGGTCTTCGGATTTTATCGGGGTTTTAGATAGAGACCCTAAATATCCCTAAGCCCAAGCTCCCTTGAAGACCCCCTTTCCTTGCACCCTGAACCCTAAAGACCCTGCCTGCCCTGCCCTGCCCTGCCCCTGCCCCTGCCCCTGCCCCTGCCCTGTACACCCTAAACCCTGCCTTGCCCTGCCCTTCCCTGCCTGTTCTGTTGAAAGGAAGAAAAGCGCGATGGCATGAATGAGTTTAGGGCTAAACCCTAAAAGGAATAGGTTTGGGTGGCTTGGCCGCCTCATACGGCGTAGGGTGGGAAAGAAATAAAAGGAAAGGCCTGCTGTATACAGGCTTTCACAGCTCTTCGCCGCAGTACGATGCACTCGGCACAACCTTGTCGCAAGATAATACCGCTTATGCGCTACTCCACGGCAAACCCTAAAACGCTAAACCCTAAACAAAACCCTAAACAAACCCCGAACTCTAATCCCCCGGGTTCAGGAAGACTTGGGCCAAGATGAGCGATGCAGGCTCGCCCGGGGCTCTCTATTGGCGCACCGTAAGGAAGTAAGGCTCAAGTAAGGGTTTATGGCTTAGGGAAGGGATACTACTACGCGGAACCATCTGATCTAAGCATTACCCTCTCTCATATAGGTGGTTGTCAAAATTAGGGTCCCTGTTTGGGTACCTAATATAACACGGCACCCAATGTTTAGGGTGCCCAAAAAGGGGCCCTAATTTTGACAACTACCCATATAGCTGATGTATAGTATTCCCCAGGATGTGGGCCGAGGGTTCCTGGGAGGGGATCGCGCGCCCAGAGTCTCTGTTTCAGGGCTTCAGGTTTCAGTGTTGGAGCGCCACAGAGCCCCAGTCCCTGTCATCAGTCCGAAGCTGTGAAGAAAAATCCAGTGCGGTACCCTTTATCCTTACGTACGCCCATTGTAGCTGGTAAGGCCCCTCATCACAGAAAGTTTGCTGCGGAGCAACAGGGGGCCGTGTAGCAATAGTGTATTGCAGCAGCAATAGTATATAATGCGGATAGCGACAAACAGTCTCATGTTGGCGATGACAGCAATTGAATTGCGGTAAACTTAGCAAACCTTGCATTGATTTGCAAGCGAGGGGCTGATCCTAAACACAAGATCTCGACAACAGAAAACGCGCGAGGCCCTAAAACCCTACGGGTTTTGGAGTTCGTATAGAACCCCTATCGTACCCGTATGGAACCCTCCTGGAACCACTGTATAGAACCCAAACCCTGAACCTCGTACAACTCCCTGGTGCTTCGTAGGGCATGCTAAAGTAGCCCCCATATAATCCATAGTCCCCATAATCCATTCCCCCAGAACCAAACAGTATAAATCCCCTAAACCCTAAGCCCCTATATCCTAAACCTCGTATAAATCCAGGCCACGCAGCTGCTTTGCAGCTGCCTTTGGCCGATGCCCCGAAGGCGGAGCAGCTTTCGGAGAGAATTGCGGTATTCGGGGAGTTTCAGGGTTTGTGTCTTCAGTAACTAAGGGTTTGGGTGCTTTAGGGTTTGGGGCTTTAAGGCTTGCTTGCTTTAGGGTTTGGGTCTTGAGGGGTTGGGATTGCAGGGTTTTGGGCTTTAGGGTCGGTTTGCGTTTCAGGGTTTGGGGCTTTTGATTGCTTTTTTGGGCTTGGGTACTTTACGGCTTGAGGTCTATCGGGTTTGGCTGCTTCAGGGTTTAGGGCTTCAAGGTTTGAGGGGTTTAGGGGGTTTTAGGGCTTTGATCTAAGATTTAGGAGTCTTGGGGTTTAGGGGTTTAGGGCTTTGGGGATCTAAGGTTTA
>BGNK01002228.1:16695-62919 GCA_003297005.1 Symbiodinium sp. clade A Y106
GCAAAAGCATGGCTTTGCGGCTTTGCTTTGGTGTTTGCATGGCTTGGTCGTCTTGGGCTTTGGGCTGCGGGGTTGCGCCTGTAGTTGGGGCTTTGGGGTTTGGGCGCTTTAGCTTGGGGCTTCCGGGCTTGGGCTTCAGGGTTTTGGGCTTTCGGGTTTGGGGTGCTCTAAAGTTTGGGGGGTTTCGGGTTTGGGTGCTTTAGGGTTCAGGTCCTTGGGGTTTGGGCTTGGGGCTTTCGGGTTTCGAGCTTTAGGTTTGGGTTAGGTGCCTCACGGGTGTGAGCCTTGCGGGTTCCTTGGGGTCTTTGGGGATTGAAGCTTTCTCTTCGGGGCTCTTGACTCTTGGCCAGGATTTCTGATCAGCCCTTAACAAAAATAGATTCCTTAAGAGTGGGAGGAAGTGAACCTTAAATCCTAGCTTCCACACGTATTGCGCCTGACGTCCTCTGGCTGGGACGTTCCTTCATTTCGGAACATTCCCACAATGTACAGCCGCTTTGTTCGTCACGGTACGGTTGAAGTCTTTCCAGAATGTTGCGTCTGATCTTGAGTCTCGTGCTGCTGCATAGCATGCACGTTACCTTCGCACGGTCCTCACAGTGCCTGTAACCAAACGACAAGCCGCAAACGTGCAGTCGCAGTGAGTTGTGCTCGTAAATGCGCTTTCGTTTTGAACAACCGCGTTTGCCTCTGTCTGTACGGATCGGCTGGCCAGTCTTAGCATTCTTTGATCTCTGTTATGGCTCGAAGTCAGTCTCGTGCAGGCAAAGCAACACAAAAGAACAGATAGGAAGCTGCAGGCACACTACCTTGGGCCAAGCCCTGATGCTCGCAAGGCAAGCAACCTCCAAGGTCTGAAACATTTTCTTGTCTTTCATAAAACATCTGTATACAGCATACATTCATATGTATCAGTAAGTACAGATAGACATATGTATATGTGTACCATACTGACTATACCTACATAAAGAACATGGAGTTAGACACACATCTTCCTCTCGTCAGCTACCATCCCAAAAAGCGCTATCTCTTTCACCCTCTGCAGTGAAACCTCGTTTCTCCTCTTCCACCTTCGCCTCTGCTAGGCTCTCATCGTCAAAGCCCTTTCAGGGCCCTGAGTGACGGCAGCGACGTGCTTAGCGAATGCAAGGACCCAGCAAGGCATCCACAATTCCGTGCTTAGGAGCAAGAACTCACAGGGTAGTTTTGCGTTACAGTAATGGGCTGTAAAGGGTTTAGGAAGCAGAAGGCTATCCGTGAGCATGGCTTGGCCTTATAAGGTGTCGATACTATGTTTCTGTGGGCGGGGGGGGGGGGGCGAAAGCATTTTTTTGGGAGCATGGGGAGCATGAATCCGAAGTACATTCTCCAAGCTTTGAGGGTGCAGGTAGGTGGCTCAACGGCTTAAATTGGGGAAGGTTTCAGTTTACGATGTGGTGTGAGGCCTTCTGGGATGTGTCTAGCCTTTTATGGTTTTATGTATGTTTATATGTCGTACCAACACGAGAGGCTGACCTGCCACAAGCTCTGACAATGGGTTCGGCTTTGTTTATAATGATTCAGGGAGGCAGTATGAGGCTTCATGGGGTTTTCAAGCAATTTTGGCGGGACATGTTATTTTCAGACATGCTTTATTGTTCTTTGCAGAAGAATGCCTACACAGTCAGATGTAGCGAGAAAATGTGGTTATGTTAATCCGACGCAGGCCTTTACACAGATAAACAACGACTCAATTTTGCTTCAAGCTCTGTTGTACTGGCCCATCTGCGTTTAGGCTTTACATCTTGTGCCCCCTCAGCAATGAAGGAACAAAGGGTGCAATGCGACGAAATGTCCTGCGAACAAATTTTCTCTTAACCCGGAGGCCCCAAAGTTATCTGTTGGGTTCTGCATTCTCGGACTGCCGCAGCTGAGCTTGTTGCAGATGCTGGAAGGCGAAAAGGCTTGCGTTTGGTGTCTTGGGGGGCATGTTTAGGTGTAGGCTTTATGGAAGAAGTACGGCTACTGCTGCTAGTACTGTTTCCTAACTGAGTAGCTGAGAGACTGAGAGGGTGCATGGTCTTAAATCTAATGTTCAATGTCGCGTTGCTTCCACATCTGCAACTACAGTTGTAAAGTGTTGACATCGCGCAGAACTAATGGAAGCAGCAGTAGTTGTGCTCACATTGCTAGTTGCAGTTACGCAGCGGGCTTAGTTGATTTAGGCTTTACTTCCAGCTGCAGCCACAGTGCGACATGCACGCTGTAGAAGTCAGTCATCAAGATAACATACACCCAGCAGACATCATACGAGACAAGACAAGAGAAGACAAGAAGTGCCAGGCGACCGACGCTTCTTCGCATGTAGTGGCAAGACGGACGCTACACAGATGATTGTCACACATGTTGAATGCTGACTCGGGCAAAGTGAAGCAGCAGGAAAGGCTGAAACATCTGCACTCCATCATGCTTCGTACAGAATTCATAGTGTTGTTGATCTCACGCCATGAAGACTGAGTTTGTGTTTCCAGGAATGCCACACAAGTTCGACAAGATTGTCGGACTGAAGGTGCTGTCGATGTAGCTAGTCAGTACTTGTCAAGAGGTATTGAAGATATGAAACCGCGGAGAGAGCAAAACCCCTGCCTAAGCCCCTTCAACCCCTAATCCCTCCTAAACCCTTGCGAACAGAACCCCTACCAAACCTCCCACCAAAGCCCCTTCCGAAGCCACTAGGGTTTAGGGCCGTTTAGGGTTTAACCCTAAACCCTCAGCCCTTAACCCTCACATAAAAAAAAATAACCCTCCAGGCTGCAGGTCGGCGCAAGCGGCCTCACGGCTGGCGCGCTGCGCCAGCGGGAAGATTGAGACCTTCCTAGCATCTCGCCGTTGTCAGGTAGCACAAAGACTGCTTTTTGGGGTTCCTGAGAGATTATGCACGGTAGAACATGACCCAAAACACCGTTCTGATAATTAGGCCGCAGAGAAAGCAGACACCTTTGTTCTAGAATTCCTGGCCCGACATCACCGTCCGGACCGCTCCTTCCAAGGGGCCCTTCGGAGCCTTTCTGAGACCCTTCTAAGAAGATCGCACATGTGATTCCGTATGCGTGGTTTCAACTTCTTTTGCGTTTTAATTTGCTTCCCCGCCAGAGATGCCTCAAGCTCGCTCTGCAACCGCCCACATCTCATCTAGGAAGCAGTGCCAGATGCAGATCCTCGAACCCGCAAAATCGCCTAGCTGTGCCATCAAAAAGCATCCCTGCAACCCTGAACCCCTGACCCAAACACTGTAAACCCTGAACCCTAAACCCTGAAGGCCCTAAACCCCTACATTCCCCAGGTCCGTGGCCCTGTGAATGAGTCCACGCTGGCCCTGGCGTCGGCCCCGTTGGCGGCCCACATCGACCTCTCCTGCAGCTTGGAGCAGAGGTCCTATATCTTAGTACGTATCATTGCATTACGAAAGCAAGTTCAGTGGTAATGCTGGGTTATGTTGCAGATGCCGTGTTTCAGTACTTCACAAGGCTTTGACAAGTGACAAGGCTTCAGGAGTTTTCATCGCTTACGGTCCCTCTGCAACTTGTGCCCCCGTGTCCCTGTGTGTGTGTGTGTTGTTTTGTTTGCTGGCTTGGGACACTTGGAAAAAACCGCAAGCTAAGGCCCTGTTGAGGTTTGTGTGGGGCAGCGTGGGGCCTTCTAGGGCTTGACCGGACCCTGGAGCTTGGCATTTTGGGGTCAGGCCGTCTATAGGGCTTTGTGTAGGGTTTTACGGGGGCTTTTGGGCTTTGTATTTTAGAGGTTTTGGGTTGAGGGTTCGAGGTTTCCAGGGGCCCAGGGTTTAGGGGTTTGGCTGCGGACTTCTCGTGGGAGATGAGGTGTCCATGCCACGGTTTACGGTGCGCGGTTCCTGGCTCTCTTCTATCGGGGCTTTGGACAATAGCCCTAAATTTTAAATCTGCGCGTCCATGACCTTCGGCCATACTGCCCAAAGCAGAGGGCCACCATCTGAAGCAGTAGTGAACTTAGTTGTGAACTTAGTTGGATGATGTTTGTTGAAGGTCTTGGGTCAATCCCAAACTTTCCAAGAATCCCAGAACACAATTCGATCCCAGTCACCGTGCAAGTTGAGTTTGAGCACGACGGCAGAACGCACTGCATCCCAAACCCGCGAACTCCAGTGAGGTCTGGTCTTCTTCTGCCTGGGTACGAAGCCGGAGACCGGGGTCATAGATAAAATTCGGCCCTTTTTCGGGGGGCTTTGAGGGCTTCCGCGGGTGTAGGCGGGTCTTGGGTTTAGGGCTGCGACCTCCCAGGACATGAGGGTTAGGGGTACCAACGTCCCCTCCATTCAAAGCATGTCCCAGCACTAGCATATCCCCACATCGGCTGCCTGAAACCCCACAACGTCCATGCCGAAACCCCACATTGGCCCTACTCCCACGCTACGCGCCTATCCCCTCAACCCGAAGGCCCAAGTCTTGCTCTACTTTTAAATGCTGCACCTACCACCGTAACGCCCTAAATCTCCACCCCAAAACCCCAAAGCCTCTAGCGGCCCCAAGTGCCCGCGAAAGCCCTTAAAGCAAACTCCCTAAAGCCGCCCCACGAGCGCTACCCCCCGAAACCCCTAAACTCTGCCCTAAACCCCTAAACCCTACATCCCAGACCCCCAAAGCCCTAAAACCCCAAACCCTAAGCCCTAAACCCCTAAATGCAAAAAAAACCCCTAAATGCCGCACTAAACCCCTAAATCCCCTTATGAGCTCCAGTAGACCCAAGAAACTTTATAAACCCTACTTGGAGGCCCTTTTGACTTAGCAAGTAGGGTTAGTAAGGTGGGTTATGGGGGATTATAATAGGGTTTCTAGGGGATACTAAGTAGACTTACTAAGTCGAAAGGGCCTCCAAGTATAAACCCCCTTTTTGAGCTCCAGGAGACCGTGGCCTCGGTGGCCGGCGGTGCCCTGGGCCTCCACGGCATGCCAGGGGCCACGGAGCCTCGGGGAACCTTCTGCTTAAAGGGGGTTCCTTCTAAGGGTTCCTTTAAGGGATCCTTTAAAGGGGGGTTCCTGTTAAGGATCCCTCCAAGGAGTTTAGGGTTCAGGGTGAAGGATCATCCCTCTAAGGAGTTTAGGGTTTAGGGTTAAGAATCCCTTTAAGGAGTTTATATATACGGGATCCTTTCAAGGGCCTCTCCAAGGGGGCTCCTTTACCCTTCAGGGGTTCCTGCTAAGGATTCCTTTAGGTTTCTCTTCAAGGGCTCCCTTTAAGGAATCCTGTGTAGGTTCACTCTAAGGGCTCCTTTACCCCCAAGAGACCCCAAGATAAGGGTGGACTGGCCCGCCTCAAACCTTTTTTGGTGTTTTTCGTAGTATGGTTGAATACTCCGTAGGTAAGGAATCTGCCTTACATGGCCGGTGGATTATCCATTTGATTTACTACGGTACATCCTATTTCAGAAGTCTTGGGCGGGCCTCCGGGAAGGAAAGCGACGCGTCCTGTAGGGAAGACGTTTAGGGGATCGTAGGATTGAGGCTTCGAATGTAGGGGACGTGGGGTTTCGGTTTGAGGGTGTTGGCTTCAGGTTTCTAGGGGTTAAGCCTTTTGGGTTTCATGGCTTCGCGGATCATGGATCATAGGGGTTTGGAGTTCAGGTTAGTGTTCCTGCAGGAACCTGATTAACAAACCTTGGGGGCCTTTATTCGGGTTCCTTTTTTTGAACAGCAGAACCCTATTATTTTGGGATTAGAAGGCCAGGGCTTCTTAATCAGGTTCCTACAACCCTAAACCCCTAAACCCTAAACCCTATTATTTTGGGGTTAGAAGGCCATGGTTGCTTAATCAGGTTCCTACATTAGGGCCTTTAGGTTTTTCCATGTTTTTTTTTTTTTTTGGGTTTTCAGGTTTTTTGGGGTTCTCATCGGGGTTAGGGTTTGGGAGTTTCGGGTTTTGAGGGTTGTGTTTAGGTGCAAAAAAGCCCTCGGAACCTCGGAAGGCTTCGACGAAACGGGAACCTCGTAACCTGGGGGGGGGGGGTCTCGAGGACTCGAACTTAGGAGGCTTAGCCTTCAGAGTGTGGGGTTGAACCGTTCAAGAGGCGTTCTCGTTGTAGGGTTGGGGCTCTGCTCTGTTTCGCTTGCTGTGCAGCTCGTTCGGGGTAAAGGCGTGAGTGTTGGAGATGAATTTGGCTGCCAGGGTTTCAGGTCTGAGCGATTTCGGACAGCATCCTTGAAACCAATCTTGACATGTACCGTCGTGGATTTCTGTTGGTTTGATGTTATGGATCTGCCAACGTGAATCTCATCTCTCGTGATCCTGAGCACCACTGCCAGCAGTGTGCTCTGCCTTCTCTGCTCGTTATTGTTGTTTGCAGAAGCTCGATGCTGCCGGAGGCATGGTTTCCAAAGGCGTGCTTTGTGGTTTTTTGCAGCTGCTCCGCGACCTGGCCTGAGGTGCCCAGTCTACATTGCAGACTGCTACGGCATCATCGGTTGGGACAAGAAGGCAGTCTGCAGTCTTGATTTTGCTGCAGGTAACCAGGTAACCTGCAGCAACTGCGGGACTAAAGAGCCTACTACTGTGTGAAGTTGGGGAATAACGCCTGGGCCAGGAGAAGCGGAATGTCGAACTCATGGAGGACTACGAACGCGGTTCGCTGCCTCTCCCCCACTTCGTCCTCCGGTCCAGCCTCCCCAAATCACGCACGAAGCTTACTGTCGCTGAGCCGCAGGCCCACGGAGTCCCGAAAGCCTCATGAGAACCCTGTAGACCATCATAACACCCATATAGAGAACTTTAGACCTTGAGGGTAAAATCATATAGAACCTTATTGCCATCATGAAAGGTAGAGCCCTTATAGTCATATAGAGCCTTAGGAGAAAATCACTTAGGAGAAAATCATGTAGAGCCCTTTTTCAAGACCCTTCCAAGCCCTAACACCTCCTTCCTAAACCCTAAAGCCCTAAACCCTATAAACGCTATAGCCCTAAACCCTATAGACCCTATAAACCTCAGCCCTTAACCCTAAACCCTAAACCCTTAGAAGACCCTTCCAAGCCCCAAGAGATTTCGTTTTTCCGCCTTCAAAGAGCCTCCGCCAGGAGGGCCGGGGCTCCGAGTACGGGAAGCCCGGAGGCCGACGGGATCTGAAGTGGCTTAGGTTTTAGGGCTTTGGGTTTTAGGGCTTAGGGTTTTAGGGCTTTGGGTTTTAGGGCTTAGGGTTTTGGGGCTTTGGGTTTTAGGGCTTAGGTTTCAGGGCTTAGGGTTTTAGGGCTTAGGGTTGTTAGGTCTGTAGGGCCTAGGGCTTACCGTTTAGGGTTTAAGGCTAGATAGGGCTTGGGGGTTTAGGGGCTGCAGCGGTTGAGGGGGTTTTTGGTTTACGTAGAAATGGTTAGTTGGACCCCAGGGGGATTGCAGTGGGATTTTAGGGTGTGTACCTTTTTTTTATTTATTTATAGACGCTGTAGACCCAGCAAAACACCCGTGCCGCCGGAGAGCAAGACCTGGGATTAAGTTGTTCCAACCCGAGAGCCAAGACAGTTGGCTGCACGACTTCCTAACCCTAAACCCCTAAATCCGAAATCCTAAACCCTAAAGCCTTAAAGCCCTAAACCCTGAAGCCCTCAAGCCCTCAAGCCCTAAAGCCCTAAAGCCTAAAGCCCCTCTACTTGGAGGGTCATGGGACTTAGTTAGTGAGGTTATAAGTACCCTAATTGGGGTTACTAGTGTAGTTGCCCTAATAATAACCCTAGATACTAAGTCCCATGATCCTTTGAACCTTAAAAACCCCCATAGATCCCTTACAGATCCCTTTCAAGAGCCCTTTAAAAAACCCTTTAAGGAACCCTTTAAGTTACTAAGTCCCATGATGCTTTAAGTAAGCTCAAGGCCAAGGCGGTGAGGGCGTTGTCGTCGCGGCATTTCGGGGCGGCGGCCATGCGGCTGGCCCGGGACTTTCCCGGACACATTATACGGGTTTCTGCACAGATTTACGCAGGGTGTATGGTTTAGGGCCAAGCGGGAGGAGCTAAGTAGGGTTCAGTTTCATCTTGCAAGGGACGTTTTCAGGAGTGGTGTACATGTGCTTGCAAGACCGTTTGGAGTGTCGATCGATCCCCGCCCGCCCACCCGAGTCGGTTTTCTTGTTGCCACTGCAGGCGACGCCGGTGGCGTGCACATGGTCGTGAGCTCCCACGGCAAGGCAACTGCAGTGTGCCGACAATTGCTGTTAGGAATGTTCGGAGTATCACACAATATACAAGACTTTGCACACCCAGTATGTAAAGCTTGTTTTGCATAGCATGTTCTGCGCAAAATGGCTATACGTAGGAAGTTGTAGCAAGCAGTGCCGTAAGAACCAAGCCTGAAACCATCAGAGTCCCTTCTGGGGTCCTATCCGGGTGCCGTACGTTTTCGAGGAGCCGAAAACGGGGCTCTAGTTGAGAGAACTACTCATCTAGACGCCTAACATCATTGATATGCCATTCCTGTGGGCTCCTTATTGCGATTATAGTAGTAGTAGTAGCAGCAGTAGTAGTAGTAATAGTAGTAGTAGGCGCCCCCCCCTACCAACCACCTCTTTGACATACTCTTGTAACACACATCCGTTTTACTCAGTATTTACAGTACTTTCGTCATGTAGGAACATCTTATGAAGCTTGAAATCTCGCCTGGGGGGAAGCTTGTTTTTTACGCCGTATTTAAAGTACTTAGGTCATGTCGTAGTCCATTGCTGCCCACCGTTCTTTAGCAGCATTGTTGCTTTCGGGGGGGGGCATGATGATGTACAGGCAGCTTCTCGAACACCACGCACCACTTCAAAGACAAACCCTCCTACGCTGAGGTCTGGGCTGTAAGGGTGTTGGCGAGCCTCTCCCATGCACAGTCGGCATCTTTGTTTTTGATGTTTAGAAGATGTTGCGCTCCAGGTTTTGGGAGTGTTTAAACCTTCTTGGCAGCACCTGCGTGTTCCACGGTATTTACACTGCTTTCGTACTATCCGACCACCTGTGGTTTGGCACTTTCTTCCCCGTCGAATTTGCAACTCCAGTTGCTGTTGCAGTTTTGGTTGGGGCTTGAGCCTCTGCAACTTCACCGGCCGCGACAGTTGAGGCAAGTGAGCCTCGGGAACTTATGCAGCTGTCACCTATAGGGAGCCTCAGCCCCTGCATCTGCGACATCTAAGGCAAGTGAGCATCGGCAACTCCTGCAGCTGTCACAGATAGGGGGCATGAGCCCCTGCATCTTCTGCAGCTGTCATTTTCGTTGATGATGACGATGACGATGGGTTGAGGCGGCCGGTGGTTGGTAGGGGGGGGGGTGGCTAGTAGGCGCCGTAGTAATAGTAGGCACAAATATAAATACATAAATAAATACATAAATAAATAAATATATATATATATATANGGAAGAAACGTGGCGACGTGGCGGTTTGGGTTCGGAGGGTGGGGGGGGCTAGTAGGCGCCGTAGTAATAGTAGGCACAAATATAAATACATAAATAAATACATAAATAAATAAATATATATATATATATATATATATGTGTGTATATATATATTGTATATTTGCCCGTGTACATGTATATATATATATATATGAGAGGCCCCTTTAGGGTATATTTGACGCCCTCTGTGGCTTAGATATTTAATTATTTGTATTATTCCAATTATTTTCGAATTAAAATAATTAAAATAGTTTAAATATTTGAATTATTATAATTAAAATCAGCCGATTATAATTATTTTAATTATTTTAATTATTTCAATTATTTTAATTATGTAAAATACTGTGAATCTAGCCTGAAAAACTTATAAGGACAGAGATTTTAATTATTTTAATTATTTTAATTATTTTAAAGATTTCGCAGCCCCGATAATTAAAATAATTAAAATCGGTGGGTCCTGTATCTGTGGAACCCGGATCCACAGTATTTTAAATAATGAAAATAATTACTATTGTAATTATTTCGCGGCTCCAATTAAAATCAGCCGATTTTGATTATTTACTTATTTGAATTTTTGGGGCTGCGAAATAATTAAAATCATGAAAATATCTTCCCTTCCAGGTGACCTAGACCAGATTCACCCGATTTAAAATAATTAAAATGATTAAAATAATTAATATAATTGGTCTAGGTCACCTAGAAGGGAAGATACTTGATTTTATTTATTTATTTCGCAGCCCCAATAATTAAAATAATTAAATAGTTAAAATCGGTGGTTCCTGTAGCTGTGGAAACTGGATCCACAGTATTTTAAATGATGAAAACAATTAAAAAAATTAAAGTCAGCCGATTTTAGTTATTTTAATTATTTTGATTATGTCGCGGCTCCAATAATTAGAATAATTACAATCAGCCGATTATTATTTTAATTATTTAATTATTTTAAATCGGGTGAATCTGGTCTAGGTCACCTAGAAGGAAGATATTTTAATTATTCTAATTATTTCGCAGCCCCAACAATTAAAATAATTAAAATCGGTGGTTCCTGTAGCTGTGGAACCTGGATCCACAGTATTTTACATATTTAAAATACTTAAAATAGTTAAAATTAGCCGATTTTAATTATTCCCATTATTTCGCGGCTCCAATAATTAAAATAAAATATGCATCAGCCGATTTTAATAATTTTGATTATTTTAATTATTTTAAATCGGGTGAATCTGGTCTAGGTC
Organism: Symbiodinium sp. clade A Y106; assembly: GCA_003297005.1. Taxonomy (NCBI): domain Eukaryota; class Dinophyceae; order Suessiales; family Symbiodiniaceae; genus Symbiodinium; species Symbiodinium sp. clade A. Next base: position 27,354 of record BGNK01002228.1, read on the forward strand.
ACCTAGAAGGGAAGATATTTTAAATGTCTTAATTATTTTAATTATTTTAACTACTTCGCAGCCCCAGTAATTAAAATAAGTAAAATAAATAAAATCGGTGGTTCCTGTAGCTGTGGAACCTGGATCTACAGTATTTAAAATAATAAAATAATTACAATACTTAAAATCAGCTGATTTTAACTATTTTCAATATTTTAATTATTTCGCAGCCCCAATAATTTACATAATTAAAATCAGCGGATTTATATGATTTTAATTATCAGCGGATTTAAATGATTTTAATTATTTAAACTACTGTGAATCTAGCCGAGATTTTGACTATTTTAATTATTTGAATTATTTTGCAGCACCGAGAATTAGAATAATTACAATCATGAAAATCAGTGGTTCCTGGATCTGTAGAACCCGGATCCACAGGATTCTAAATAATTAAAATGAATAAAATCAGCCGATTTTAATTATTTTAATTATTTCCGGGCCCCGATAATTAAAAATAATTAAAATCGCCCGATTTGAATTGTTTCAATTATTTTAATTATTTCAATTATTTCTATTATTTAAAATCACCCTGTCCCAGACGCCCTCCATCCAGCCCTCCATCCAGCCTTCCATCAGCCCCCCNCCCAATACACTCCTAAAAGCCTAAACCCTAAACTCCAACCCACTCCTAAACCCTAAACCCTTATCAGATCCAAACTCACAAATCGCAAGGGATGTCCCCCTAAAGTTTTTTCCTGAAACTAGGCTACTAAATCACAAATCGTAAGGGATGTCCCCCTAAGGTCGTTCAACAATTCAGATATCCAAGCATCACAAATCGCAAGGGGTGTCCCCCTAAAGTTTTGTTGCGCGAAAAAGATTCCAAAAGCAAGGGGTGTCCCCCTTAAAGATTTTCAACATCTCAGATGCCAAGATCACAGATCGCAAGGGGTGTCCCCATAAAACTACATTCCAAAATCACAAATCGCAAGGGGTGTCCCCCTAAGGTTTTTAAACATCTCAGATGCCAAGATCACAGATCGCAAGGGGTGTCCCCATAAAGTTTCTTCGCGAAACTAGATTCCAACATCACAAATCGCAAGGGGTGTCCCCCTAAGGTTTTTCAACATCTCAGATGCCAAGATCACAGATCGCAAGGGGTGTCCCCATAAAGTTTCTTCGCGAAACTACATTCCAAAATCACAAATCGCAAGGGGTGTCCCCCTAAGGTTTGTCAACATCTCAGATGCCAAGATCACAGATCGCAACGGGTGTCCCCATAAAGTTTCTTCGCGAAACTACATTCCAAAATCACAAATCGCAAGGGGTGTACCCCTAAAGTTTTTCAACATCTCAGATGCCAAGATCACAGATCGCAAGGGGTGTCCCCCTAAGCTTTTTGTTGAAAATCAAGCCCTAAAGCCGATTTTCATTAGTTTAATTGTTTTAATTATTTCGTGGCCCCAATATTTACAATACTTAAAATCAGCCGATTTTACTTATTTTAATTATTCTAATTATTTTAAATCCCTGGGGCTGGGGCTGGGGGGGCTAGGGCTAGGTGGGGCTGGGGCGGGCTGGCTGTAGGACTGGGCTGGGGCTACCTTTTCCCGGAGAGCCTTACAACCTCCCCGAAAAGCCCCGATCTGTGTCCTCCAACCGACCTCGAGGCAAAGCTCCAAGCCGCGAAGGATGGAGAGGGCAACCCGGCCGAAGATGCTTCAAGCTAATAAAAATAATGAGAAAATAATAATAAGAAGAAGAACTGTAAGAATAATAAGAATAGTAAGAATAATCAGAATAATGGGAACAGTAAGAATAATAAGAATAGTAAGAATAATCAGAATAATAGGAATAGTAAGAATAATAAGAATAATACTAACAGTAAGTATGGTCATAATAATACTTGTAATAATGTTAGTCACAATACTAAGAATAATAAGAAGAACAATAGTACTAATCAGAATAAAAATAGTCATATTACTAATCATAAGCATATTGCTCATGACGGTCATAACACTAATCATAGGTATAATCATAAAAAACATTCAGAATCATATTAGTCATGATAGGCTAAGGCTTTATGGATACTTCATCATTATCGGGGCGTTATGTTTCGGAGAGGTTTTGCAACAGAGCTTCTATGGCGTTGGTGAAAGCTTGTGGTACGGTTTCTTTAAGGGCTTCTTGTAAGGTCTTATAGAGTTTTTTGTTTTATGCGCCGTTTTGCAGAGTCTTTATACAGCCTGAAGGATGTTCCCAACTACGGTGCAATGCAAGCAGGATTCTGGTTTTAGGACGTGAAAGAATTGACATGCACCTTCGTTCTTCTGCGTATCTGCTGACGAGCTTGATGTGAATTTCGTTTACTTCAGACAAAAAGCTTCAAACAGGGGCGTTCAGGATTTCGTGTTCCGCAGAATTCTAAATCGGAAGCACCATTCGGAGTGCTGGTGTCTTGGCAGTTACCGCCGAGACTGCTCGGTGCTCTGGGTTTAGAGTCTGGGGTTCAGAAAGTTGAAATCTGCCCACGGCCGTACTGTGGGCTCTCAGTTTCAACAGGTGTGAGCTATGGCGGCTATGCCAAGGCTGGGGCAGAGACACTTTTCGGTTCGGCCTTAGCTTCAAGGCACAGGATCTGGTGTGGGGTTTCGTGACCCTCACTTGCTTGCAGGTTCCGGGTTTCAGAGGCTTTAATTCGCAGGTATTCGCAAGTAGGAGTATATAGTATACAGTATACGTTTAAGTAGAGCCACAACGAGGGCAGCTTTGACACTCACACTTGCCTGCGATTTCCACCTGCTGTCTCCCGCTGTACCCCTGGCATTTGGGCAAGGTTCAAAGACAGCCTGCCATCGAAATGTTGCTTGTGTCTGCCCGAGTTGTAGAGCTTTCGGGAAATGACAAGTGTAGGCATGCAAACCAGGAAGTCTCAATCAAGTCGGAGCTCTTGACCACCGATGACTCACAAGTGTTTTCTGGGGCAAGGGAGCATCGAGTTTATCTAGCCACATCTATGTGGTAAGCCAGTAAAGTAGGTTTGTGCGCACTAGAATCATGACCATGCGGCATTGGCTGTCGCGTTAATCAAGACTTTAATGCTCCCTTGTTAGGCCTTCCATGCTCTTCTGGTTCACAGCCCGAATATCCCCTTGACAACTGGCAAATTATCATCCATAAGGAGCCGCGCCCCGCCGCCCTTTGTGGCTCAGCAGTGCCCAAAAAAAGCCCCAAGGCTGTTTGTCGCCTGGGAGCCATAAAGCCCTCAACGAACTCTTAGGTCTTCCACTTGTTAGAAGGGCATGGCTTGTCTTCTATAATATACTATACTATATTACAATATACTATAATATACTATAACATAACATACTGTAATAGAGTGTAAGGTGTGTGCCTTACACCCCAACTGAACAGCCTTGAGGCACTGCTTGCCATGAGCTGCTGAAGCTGCCACAAGTCCACAGCTGTCTCCACCCGCTCGGTTTCTACATTGAACCCCCCTCCCCTTGTACGAATGCTGTTGGCCTAGGTTTCTAGGGTCGTGCGGCATGGATTTCCCATCACATCAAGCAAGACTCGGCTGCAGAACCCCACACCCACACTGCCATGCAAAGCAAGAGTTAGGGTAGACTTCGACTTGAAGCCCATGGTGATACGAACATCCCTGCGCTGTCCATGAGCTCCTGGCAGCAGGCAGCTTCTGCTTTGCCTTCTTTGTCCTTGTTTCCCAGCTCTGGGACTGGGCTGGGATTTCGGTTTTGGCTTTCCTGACATGTCCACACATGCTTCAACCTTGCTGCAAGAACTCCTGAATCGAAGAAGTCATCATGGACGTGTGCTTCTGAATGTCACCGGGTCTGCTGGAATTCCTGCGCAGGCAGTGGCGCTAGACCTCGCGAAGGGCAAGAAGCGCAAAGACAGTCGCTGGGCAAGTTTCTCCACACATACCCATGGACAGACTGCCTAATTACCCAGACAAGCGGACTCTCATCGCTCGGCCTTGCCCTCTAATAGCACAAGACATGGCGAGAAGCCGGTACATTCAGAGTGTCTTCGAAGCCCATCCTACCACAACCGTACCAAAGCTCCGCCAGTGCGAGATTCCTAAATGAAGGGCGAGTACCTGCAGCCCATCAAGCAGTGCCCCACACTCGACTCTCTATGTTCTACATCACTACGGTCTCTTGACTCACGTGAGCGACACATAGGGACACCATCACAGAACATCGTAGCAAAAGCTGCTAAATGGGAAACCCTGCGAGATCCCGAGCCCCAAAGCCGAAAGCCCACCAAGCGTCTCAACTCCGCAAAACCTTCAGCTAGCCAGGACCCATCAGATGTTGTGAAGTCCCGATTGACCGAGGAAGAAAACATCGAACTTGGATGGGCAAGGCAGATCCTACCTTGTAGTAACCAAGAGACCTTCAATGAGACTTGATAACGCTTGTGGACTTCCTCGGTTTAGGCTTTAGAATTTGGGGTTTAGGGTTTAGGATTTGGGTTTAGGATTTGGGGACAATAAGAAAGGAACTCTTTTCCTAAACCCTGGCCTAGGCCTCGTTGTCCTGAATGGCAACCAGCAGAAGAACCTCCGCACTGGCCGCGATGAGCCGCCGGCTCAGTCTCCGTCCTTTTGGGCCCTGCGTTCTCGGTTTGTTCTTGGGTTTTGTTTCGGGTTTGGGAAAGTTTAGGATTTCGGGCAAAGGTTTTGAGGGGTGCTTGGTTTAGGGGTTTAGGGTAAAGGGTTTTGGGGTTTTGAGTTCAGGCGGGTGTAGGGTTTTGGGGTTTAAAATCTAGGACCTACGATTTGCCAGGTTTCCGGTCAGACAGAGTTTCGTCCCTAAGCCCTTGGCCTTTTCAGGTGTTTAGAGATTTCGTGTCGACCGGGCTTATAAGCTGAGCTCGGTAGACTTAGGGCCGGGGACTTAGGGCTTACTTTCTTTTGAAGGTGCGGCGGTTTAGGGTTTAGGGTTTAGGGTCGGTGTCGGTGCTCCCGGGTGAGTTGACACTCATGCGTTCTTCCCTCGTCCAGGCAGCCTTGTGCAAGGCTCTTTCGGACGAGTACCTGTGATCAGGAGCTTCAGCGTCAGACACCTTGGGGCACACGGGAGATCTTCACGGCGACCCTGCGCCTTGTGAGCAGCGTCAACGAGTAGAGCAGATGCAGGGAAATCACGCTCAGCAGCAATTGAGTCATGGCTTTCGGAAGTACCCGGCGCCGGAGTTGTTGCAGTAAGAGACGATGTGATGGCAACCCGGAGCCTTATTCTAGCGGTGCAGACATCATCATCTAGATTGGGCTTTGGCGTCTGCCATCTGCCTTGGAGACGCCGACAGCCGGGTAAGCAATAAGCAATAAGTCCCACCTCTCCGAAAATGACAGGAAGATTCCGGTTCGCCCATTGTTTGCCTTGCGAAGGAGTCCATACCTACGCATCTCCGAGTGAACCTTTAAGCAGCAGACAACTCTGGAAGAATATGGGGTCTGACGAACTATACTGCCCAAAAAAACCCTATGTGAGGCCAGTATACTTAAAGGATCATGGGACTTAGTAACTAGGGCTATTATTACGGTAACTATACTTATAACCCCAATTAGGGTACTTACAACCTTACTTGCTAAGTCCCATGATCCCCTTCTTACAGAACCTCTAAAGAAACCCTAGAAGTCCATTTTTTAAGGGGCCCTTACTTACTAAGTCCCATGATCCTCCAAGTAGTAGGTTTGTACGGCCCCTGATCTTGGAACACTCCAAAAAACCCCTTATAACCTTACTTACTAAGTCCCATGATCCTCCTTAAAGAACTCTTATAGAAACCCTATAGATCCCTTCTAGATCCCTTTAAGGAACCTTACTAAACCCCAAAGGCCCTGGCCCTGAAGGCCGTGAAGGGCCCATAAACCTTTCAAGCAAAGCCCGGAGCAGTGCTCGGTCTGAAAATTCCTCTGCTCTTTGGGAGCCCGAGCTTCGAAAGCTTCAAAGGGCTGCTTTAAGGGATCTTTGAGGCGTTAGGGTTTAGGGGTACTACTGATCTAGCAAGGCCCAAAGCCCTGAAGCCCACTGCCCCTCAACGCACCCAGGCTTCCATGAACAAAGGTGTTGGTAAGATTCTTTGTGAACCCTACTGTCACAGATTGCAAGGAGGTAAGTTGATGGTTCTCTAGTCCTGAAGGTGCGACATGGCGGAGTGGATTTGTGACAACTGCGTGTCCCGGCCGCGTTTGACCTTCCTTGGAGCAAAGCTTGTTGAGAGTCTAATATAGGGGCCTCAAGAATTACCTAGACTATTTGGGTGGTTCCTCATTATGATTATAGTATAAGGGGTCCAAAACCCTATTAAAATGATTAAGGCCCCTATACTATAGTAGATTCTGGAGCTTCAGGGCCCGGGATTCTCGGACTTTGGGCCTCTGGGCTTGGGCCGCTATCGGGAACCCAGTCTTGTCGTGTCGGCATTGCTGATGAGGCGGAGGATGTTGGCAAGGACGTTCACGACAATGATGCTGCTGATGATGCTCGTTTTGTAGTGTTGGTAGTGATAGTCACGCCGGTGAAGTTAGCGGCCAGGCGATGTCTTGCATTAGTAACATAGTAGCATGGTGACGATCGTTATCTCGTTATCATCATGATGCTCATGAGCATGCAGTTTCTCAGAACTTTCGCCTTCGCGGATGTCGTCGTCCTCCTCGCCTTCCCCGTCCCCGTGCTTGGTCCTTATGGCGCGAACGAACTGTATCCCCAAGTAGAGCCATGTAACTTGCATCGTGCATCATGTCAGGACACTGCCATGCCCGGCTTTTACACGCGCTGCAGTCGCCCTGCCGCAGAAGAAACGAGGGTGAAATATCTGACGTGGATCGTCTTCTTGTTCTTGACGGGAAAGCATCTCCAGAGAATGTTCAGATCCTAGCTGTTGTGGCTCTGCAAGGCTGGGGCTTAGGTTTCGGAGGTTGATGGGCTGGGCGGCTAGGGCTTCGGGGTTCAGGTTTAGTGCTGGGGGCTTCTGGCAATGAGCAGGTGGTCATGAGGTACTCCTGTACTCATGACGACGATTTGTCTATCTGTTGCTGCTGTTGTGGCGGTGATGTATCGGATGGGCTCTTGATGGGCTCTTGATGCGGGGCGAGGAGGGTATAGTGAAACCCATCCTCGGATGTCGAGCATCGTGTCCCGCATGGCCGCCCCCAGCAACCCTGAGCATTAAACTCGACCTAACTTGGAACTTGGAGGTTCATGGGTAGTTACAAGTGGGGTTATAAGTAGGATGAGTATAGCTATAACCCATATTAGGGGACTTATAACCCTACCTCTAACTACCCATGAACCTCCAAGAAGCCGACCACGTCGGGTGCTCGGTTGCAGAGCCATGAGCCTCCAAAGCCATGGGCCGAGGAAAGTCGAGACCCCGGAAGTCGTAAGTCCTGACCCCGGGAGCATGCGAGGGTGTTGAAAGGACCCTGAGCCAGCTCTCATCTATTGCTCCGCTTACACCCTAGACGCCCTAGACACTCTGATCCCCGAGCTCTGAACCCTAAACCGCCAAACCTCAAGCCTAAACCATAAACTGAAGCAAACCCCCCAGTCTTTCAAAAGACAGAAGACGCTGGGCCGAAGCGAAGCCCCAGGTAAGTGCGAAGTCCTCCGGCCAGAGCAGCGGGCAACCCGCCGAGAGCGCCATTGACTGCAGAGATGGGAGTTTCCGAACATAGGGGACGCTAATATAGCACCTTAAATAGTAGGATCCTTATTATAAGGACCCCAAATAAGGTACCTCTAATTTTCGGAAACTCCCAGATAAAAGAGGGTTAGTTTAGGGCCTAGGGGAGTTTGGGTTTACGGCTTGGGTCTTGTAAGAGTTTAGGTTTAGGGTTTAGGAGTTTAGGGTTCAGGAATTAGAGTTTATGGTTTGGGTCTATAAGAGTTTAGGTTGAGGGTTTAGGAGTTTAGGGTTTAGGGTTCAGGAATTAGGGTTTACGGTTTTGGGTTAGTAAAAGATTAGGTCAGGGTGGAGGGCGGGCGGGTTAGGGTTCAGGGTGTTTAGGGTTTAACATGAATGTAGCGATATTGTATGGGTTTACAATGGTTGAGAATGCTCGCTTATGGTCAATATATGATCTATTTGACGAGATTGTGCTATACCCAAGACCCTAGTTCACAAGGAGAAGAGGTTGAGAACGAGGAGCGAACCGTTCGAAAGAGGGTAGTAGTGAGGGAGCAAACTGATCGGAAAAGAAAGGAAATGTTGAGCACGAGGAGCAAGCTGACCAAAGCCGTTCACGAAAGATTAGGCAACTTGGCCACTTAGAACATGTGAGAAGTGTAGCAAATTGCTCGAAAGAGACGAGATAATCTGGCAAAAGGAAAGCTTCAGAACAAGGAGCAAACCATTCAACATGGGTTCCCAGTTCGCAAAACAGGAGCACACCTCTCGGAAGAGACGACCCAGCCAGTCGAGGAGGGGCTTGACAAAAATGTCTAAAGACATCGAAAGCTGAAAAGCACGGGCAGGCCGCTCGGAAGATACTAGAGACTCCAGAGAGTCTGACAAACAGGAGACGTTGAGAAGGAGGAAACCGGTCGGAAGGACCTAGCAAGTTTAGGAAGCGGAAGCAAACCAATCGACAGAACTCAGGGAAGGACTTGGAGAAAGAGCATCTTGTGGAAGGCGGACAAATCGAGAAACAGGAGCACGCCGTTCGACAGGCAAGATGACTGAGGAAGAGCGAGCCAAAAAAAACGCCGAAGGGACTTCGAAGTTTGAGAAGCACGAAGCGGCAGGCGGCTCCTCAAAGAGACACGAGAGACTTTGACGAAGATGATTTGAGCAAGAGGAACACAGAGGCGCCGACGACGAAGATGATTTGAGCAACACAGAGGCGCCGACAGATGCAGGCGGGTGTAGGACGAATCAGCTGCAGGGCGAAGTCTCTATTGCAGTACTATTGTTACAGTTGTTACAGTATTGTAGAGGATGTAGTGTCTTTCGGCTTTCCTGTTTCTGTAATTCTCCCTTTTGGTCAAGTTCTCGAGTCTCTGCTCTCTCCTTCCTCACTTGTCATATTCTGCTCTTTGTCAATTTCTACCGTGTGTTTTTCCATTTCGACTGGCGTGCTCGTGTTTCTTAAGTTCTCCTCCCCATCCAGCGCTGTAGTACTGTAGTCCTGTGCCGTGCTCCTCTTTCTCAGTTTCTCCCGTTTCTCAACTTCCGTACAGTACTTTCTTTCGAGACCCTTGCCCCTCCATGTGTTCCTTTGTTTTCTTATTCCGTACTTCTCTTCGCTTTTTCAATCCCTTCTCGACTGGGTGGCTATTTCCTTTTGGCTCTCAAAACTCGCCAGTCCCCTTCGCAAGATTCTAGCACTTTTTAACGGCTGCGTTACTCTTTGTCAAAAACTCGGCTGTATCAAATTAGTTTTTCCCTTTCGAGCGGCTTGCTTTTCTTTCTCAAACATTGTACTCTCTTTCCACGGCTGTTCTCCTCTTTCTGAAACTCTACCATTTCGCATCTCCTCTAGCCTCTTTCGACTAGGTTCCTGAGTAGTACCCTTTTGCCCTTTGTGGTTTAGGGTCCCCTTAATTAAAACTGAGTGTTGGGAAAAAGGGTACCCTTATTATAAAGGGGTTACTCAGGAACCTAGTCGAGCACTGATTGCTTCCTAAAGTTTCTAGTCCCTTTCGGCTATGCGCCCTCAACCCCAGAGCCTTGAACCCGCTAACTCTAAAACCTACTTGGAGGTTCCGAAAGTTAGGGGGTACCTTATTCTGGGGACCTTATAGTAAGGATCCTACTATTTAGGGTGCTATATTAGGGTCCCCTATACTCGGAAACTCCCACTTCGAGGTTCCTGGGTAGTTGCAAGTGGGGCTATAAGTAAGATAAGCATAATTATAACCCATATAAGGGGACTTAACAACTACACTAAACCCTGAACCCTATAGTACCCATAAAGGACCCTACTTATCACTACCCATGAATCTCCAAAACCAAGAGACCTTGAAGTCAGGCTGCGAGCCAAGGAGGGCGAAATCGGCCGGGGCGGCGGCTGGAAGGAGATCTGCTTCGGGGGTTTAGGGTTTAAGGGGTTAGGGTTTAGGGGTTAGGGGTTTAGGGTTGCCGGTTGAGGGGGCGGCGGGTGGAAGGAGACGGGGGGGCAGGGATCGAGGGTTTTTCCATTTTGGGGTGCCCATCATCAATACTGGGAACCACACATTCTGATTGCCGTTTCTCACCCCGTAAGGGGCTTTAGGAATTCCGGCGTGGGGTTTTGAACTTTGTCGTGGGTCGCGGTTCGGGGTGCTTTGGTTGTTCTGGGTTGGCTGTCTGGATGTCTACGTTTGAAACTTGTTTCTCGCTGCGGGGAAGGTCTCTACAAGCCAACAGGCCAACATGCCCAATCATCAAGCTCGAAACCATTCCAATATTCCTCATGCACCTTGGCGATCTACTCTCATGATCTTCCCTTTAGATCATAACCCTAAACGCCAAAACCCTGCAGATAGGGAGATCATCGAATGCGTTTCGCCAAAAATCTCCCCAAGTCCCGGTGCTTCCGGAAGTTTGCCAGGAGCGCCAGAGTCAGGACGACCGACGAGACGCAGAGCCGCAAGAAGGGTGGGCCTTCGGTGGCTTCAGACGGAAGTGGGGGTGGGGGGNGGGCCTTTCTGTGGGGAACCAAAGGGTTTCAGCATGGGGCTTGGCGGTCTATAGTATAGGGTTGACGATTTTAATATGGAGCGTGAAGTCGTTTGTGAGCAGCTGCTAGCACAGTTGTTGTTTTTGAAGGAGCTCGAGTTGAATTGGGGTGCTGCAATCCATTTCTGATGATTCTGATGTTGTGTTACGCAGTATTCGAAGTTAGAAGTATCCACATTGCAGCGGCCCGCAACCTGCCATGCCCACGGCGGACGCAAAGCTGCAAAAGAGACCCCAGCCCCGTGAATTCCCTCATCAGCGAAAGGAAGGCTCCAGTGCCCTGCCCCAAAGCAGCAAACTCCCGTTCGAAGAACTCGAGCTCGTTTCTTACACCCCCTAAAGCCCTAAAGGCCCCTAACGGCCCTAGCCTTCCCTGAATCCGAAGCCCTTGGCTTGGGAATTCCGCTTTTCTCGCCGCCGCTCCTGGGCCCAGGAGTGGAACAGCGACGGGGAGGAGCCTTTTGTGGTGCCTCCGACTTCAGGGGTCGCAACCATGGGTATATATAACAGTCTCCCCGCGTGAAGTCCTTGTACCAATATATACTGTGATGACTGTGATGTATGCCAGACTGGATTCGTTTCCTTAAGGCACACAAGACCCCTGTTTGGTGCCGTCTATTCGACATGGAGGGTGTGTTGCGATAGGGATGTCAGGATCAAGGTAGAGATTCGTGAGTCACAAGCATCAGAGCAAAGGGGATCTGAGGCTTTAGCGTCACTACTAAGCCAACTACACCCTCAAATCAGCTTATAGTGTGTCCCCCAGGGCCCGAAACATCCAATCCCCCAATGACCAAAAACTGGGGGATGGCGGAACATGGGCACACTCACAAATGAATGTTCAGCACAGCACAGCCAAAATCGCAACCCGAAGGATGAGAAACATGAAAGCCTAAGAAGCCGCCAGAGGAGTACGACGACTTTGGGCGGAAGAAGAAGAAACGTCCGGGGACCTTGAGCAACACTTCCCCAAATGGCTCTGCTTAAAGGGGTCTTGCGGGGTTCCACAAATTCCGGAAGCCTTACTTAAAGAATCATGGGACTTAGTAACTAGGGTTATTATTAGGGTAACTATACTTAGAACCCCAATTAGGGTACTTATAATTACTTACTTACTAAGTCCCATGAGCCTCCAAGGAAGGCTGAATCTCCATAATCCCAGAGCGAGTCTGTTGAAGCACTCGGCTTGCAATTCTGGGTAGAATTTCTATGTACTGTGTAGGGTCACAGGTGTGGGTGTGGCCTGTGGGTGTTGAGACTTCAGGCCCTTTTGGAGTCTAGGGCAATGGTGGGCTTTTGATGCGTTTGGTTTTTTTTTGGGATCTTCGGTCGTTGAGGGTTTGATATTGAAGGGTTAAGTCGCCCGCACAGTGTAGACATGTGTGCTTCAACTAATCCCCCCACTCGGGGTTCCGAAGCCCCTGCAGCACTACCCCTGGCTTGAGAACATTGATATGCCGTTCTTGTCCCAACAACCGTTTACTTTAGCATCCCTTAAGCCTCATTCCATGCATTCTAAGGTCCCTGAATCCCCGAACCCACACCCAAGCCTTGAACCACACAGTGCCGTACATGCTAAATCCCGAAGCCCTGAACCCTTGCGCCAATAACCAGCCGCAAAGAGTGAACCTAAAACCCCCAACCATTTGTCCTCCCCAAGCCCTGGACCCTGAACCCTAAACCCTATACCCTGAACCCCCTAAACTCGAAACCCTCAACCCTAAACCCTACACCCAGACCCCCGGGAGGATCCAAAAAGTAGATCCCTTAATGGGGGTTCCTGTAAAATACCCTTAGTAGTATAGGGCCCCAAATTAGGGGATCTACTTTCTAGATCCTCCCTTAAGGGGTCTGGGTACCTAAACCCCCCCCCAAAAAAAGAACCCTAAACCCTATACCCTAAACCCCCTAAACTCGAAACCCCCAACCCTAAACCCTAATTATACTCGATTCGCCCTCGATGGCCCGGCCTAGCTGCCTACGGCGGCGAGGCCACGCAGGCGACGCCACGCCAAAAGCAGCAGCGCAGAGCTCAAAAGGCAGGCCTTGGGCGTGGATTTGGGAGTTCAGGGCCCTAGGACCGGATTTCGGGGTTTCGTATCAGGCTCATCAGCGGGATGGACATTGATGTTTGGGCTTGGCGTAGGCGTAGACAGCATTGGCAGAGGACTGGGGATGGCGGGGTGTCTAGAATGTAGGGTCTTCCAGGGGTCTTGAGTTTGGAGAGAGTCAATGGTTTTAGTCTTGAGCTTGAGGAGTGCTGATTACCAATCTCCCAACAGCCACAGCAGAGATACATACAACATCGATTTACCCCGTGGAGGAGATCCGGATTCTGCGCAGTTAGCATGCGCTGGTCAACTGTTGCTGAGGTTGGTTGTGTTGCCCGCTTCAAGCATTGACGATGAACTTTGCGAACGCGTAAGGCAGAAATCAACACTCGTTGGCTGTTGTCCTTCGATCCCCCTGCTGAAGCTGTAGAGACTGTAATATAGGGCCTAAATAATTGCCAATAAAATTTTGGGTTCGTTATTATAGCTATAGTATAAGGGGCCCCCAAACCCTATTCTAATTATTTAGCCCCCTATATTAGTGACTGTAGTGTCAGTTCAGCGGTGTCTCCCTATTCTAATTATTAACGCCCCTATATCATAGACCCCTACTATAAATCCCTTATAGACCCCTTTTAAGGACCCCTTCAAATAATATCAGTGTCAGTTCAGCGGTCTCTTATTATAATTATAGTATTACATACCCCCAAACCGCATTCTAATTATAAAGGCGCCGAAATTAGTGACACTTCAGCGGTTTCTTATAAGAATAACTGCCCTGATAATAATCCTAGTGACTAAGTCCCATGATCACTTAAGTAGTGTCAGTTCAGCGGTTTCTTCGGGCTTCGTCCGAGCAGGCGATCGGCAGCAAGCGGCCCTTGAGCGCTTGCGGACACTTGGATCTCACCTTGTCTGGTACTATCGGAGCCTTCATAATGGGGGTTCCTTTACAGGGCTCTTTAGGGGATCTATAGTAGGTAGGGGTTCCTTTAAAGGGTTCTTTTTAGGGATCTATAGTAGGATCTCACCTTGGCTGTCGAGTACTAGAAGCGCCCATTATACTACAAGTAAGGGGTTTAGGGCTGTTCTAGGGGCCTAGGGTTCCTTCAAAGAGGACTGTAAGGGCTACTATAAGGGCTACTATAGGGATTTAAGATAAAGGGGCCTTAATAATTAGAATGGGGTTCCCTTTAAAGGGGTCCTTTAAGGGTTACCATAAGGATCTATAGTAGGGTTCTATATATAGGGGCCTTAATTATTAGAATAGGGTTTTGGGGCCCATTTTTGTTTTTGTATAATCAGGAACCCCCAAAAATAGTATTGGTAAATATTTAGGTCCCTACAGTGTGCTCATAGTGGAAGAGCCCGGTACATCGCTGCACTGGGATTTTCCCAATTGCGTGACGCATGGTTGACCTCACATCCATCAGTCTATGTGGCAAATGCATCAGCTCGGCGCGATGGTATCACGGCTGGACGACGATTACTGCTACTGCTGCTACTGCTACCGCTTCGAAGACGAGGATGACGACGACGACGACCACTACTACTGCCGCCGCCACCACCACCACCAGCAGCAACAAAAACTATGACAAAAGCAGCGGAAACAACAGCAGCAGCAACAACAACAACAATCACACAGCACGACAGCGACGAACGATAGCCACGCGAATGGCCATGGAAGTATTTTTATATAGGTACCCTGATCGCAAAGGTAGCTGTACTGTCAGTCATACTACGACAACGAGTAGACACAGCAACAGTAGTTGCAATGCCAGTCTTAGCACAAAAATGGGTAGCAACAGCTCTATTATTATACCAGTGAGAGTAGAAACAGCAGTTCAGCAGTTGTAATGTCAGTCATTATAGAAACCAAACTTGGCCTCCCAAAAACTCCATAATGTGAACCCCAAAGCTTCAAGATCGTGAGTCTAATAAGCTACAGGACATGATATGACCTCTGCCTCTCCCAGGAAAGGCCGCAAAGACGACTGACGCCTGAAGGCCAGGCTTGAGAAGATCAGCCCAGAGGGGGCCGCGCAGTTGTTGCTCTTGGCTTTGGGATTGGCGCTCTGCGCAGGCTTCAGGGTGCCAAGGCTCAGAACGTACCCAGAGGCTACGCAGCTAAGCTTATGGTGGATGGAAGGGCCAAGCGAAGTCCTCAGCAAAGAATTTAGAATTTAGGGGTCTGGGCCTAAATCCTTGGAGTCTGCGGAGGTTGCCGCGAAAGCGATGCCAGAGCTGAACCACGTGCCCCAGGAGAGGAGCCAGCGGTCGTTTTTTTGAGGTGAAGTTGCAGCCGGAGGGGGAAGCGTGTTGTAAGAGGCTCTTTAGAGGACTCTTTAGGAGTGCATGAGGGTTGCCGTGGTTTGTTGGGTCTCTGCGAAATGGAGTCTTCCTGCCTGGATTCGGGATCTGTATAGTTGTGTGACAGGCCCGAATTGCCGGAAACTTTTTCGGTGGTTTATTAAACCCGAGAGAAGAGTGGATCGCCGAGGCAACAGACTCGCAAGGCGGTTTGGCACAGCCCGCTCCTTTTCCTTTGGCACCCTTTTTGGAGTGTGTAGACCCAATTATACCTTGTGGATCCTTGCGGCTCACCTGTTCCCTAGGGGCCCTGCAGCCTGCACCCTCCCCACCTCCGACCTTCGTGGTTTGGAGATGCCGAAGCCACACTTCTCTTGGACAAATGAAAATGGCGACCCTACGCTCAACCTTCCTACTTGGAGGATCATGGGACTTAGTAAGTACGGTTATAAGTACCCTAAGTGGGGTTATAAGTAATTATAAGTATAGTTACCTTAATTATAACCCTAGTTACTAAGTCCCATGATCCTNATGGGACTTAGTAAGTACGGTTATAAGTACCCTAAGTGGGGTTATAAGTAATTATAAGTATAGTTACCTTAATTATAACCCTAGTTACTAAGTCCCATGATCCTCTAAGTAGTCCTAAATTCCCAAATCCTCAGAAGACGAAAGCCCCCGGGGCGACAGCCAGGAGCCCAGGAGCCTCCCGAGCAGACGAGCGCGAGAACGCAAAGCTCCCAAAGCCGCGGTGGCGGGAGCCGGGTGAAATTCTGTCCGTCTCCAATTCGAGCTCCCAAACCTCGAGATGTTTAGGCGAGTTCAGCTCTTCCAAACTGCATTTTGGATTCCTCTCTTGAGCCCTTCTACGCCGTAGGCCACAGCTGTGAGGAATCGGATCTCGTCCGCTAAGGCCCCAGGCCCTAGGCCTCGGGCCTCAAATGCACAAACCTTGCATACTGAAGCCCTAAACTTGGTTTAGGGTTTAGGGTTTAGGGTTTACCTAAACTCTAAACTTTACCATGCAAACCACCCTTTTGGAGGGTCGCGACCAGCCCAGAAGTGACCAGAGCCGCTCGGCAGCGCCTGGATCTCGCCGCACGGGAAAAAAAGACGAGCAGGAGTTAAAGCAACTAGGCTAGGGACTACTATAGAGGCCTAAATAATTACCTATACTATTGTGGGGTTCCTTATTATAATTATAGTATAACATACCCCAAACCGCATTCTAATTATTAAGGCCCCTATATTACGGTGGGGGTGGGGGGGGGGGTTACTGGGGTGTGGGGTAGGTCTTAAACTGGCAGACGGCGGAGCGTCTTGCAGCCAAGCAATCACAATGAAAAAACATGATCACCATAACGGAAATCATCATAGTCATAGTCATGGTCGTAACAAAATTGGCAGCAACAACAAGACTTCCAGGTTGATCCACATCTTGAGTCTTCAAAAGCTCACGCCGGTGGTTCGACCGCTAAGCAGAACGAGTCTGGTTCAGCAGTTTGGGGTTCAGGGCTACCCCAATACCTTAAGCCTTTGGGGATGAATGAAAAGTGTGGGGGATTTAGGCTTGAAGACGTGGCTCGTCGTTGCAGAAGCTGCAGACATCGACACTGGTGGCAATGCTTCATCGTGACAGTATCGTGTGTCATGCCGTAGCTGCTATACTGGACGCATGTTGGAACATCAGCGCTCTTACTGGAGCTTGTCCTGCGCACTCGTTCCAGAAAGAGACATCTGCAGTACTCTTGTCTGGTCAAGAGCAACAGCCCTTCACTTGCCCGGAGGCTTGCTACAAGCTCGAGCATTCTGGCGACCTTGTGCCGGTTGACGAGTTTGTCGTCGGACACCCATTGCTCGTTTTACTTGGATGTAATGTACAGTCGTATGTACACGCAAACATGCAGTAGCACAAATGACCCGTCAGGTGTCATCCTCCGTGCCCTCTGCAGTGACCAGCTTCGATGGCGATAATGCGGCTGAGGCTCATGTCGGATTTGTGATGACTGCAATTTGAATGCATCCCGACGGCAACTTCAAACAGACTTTCGAAACAGACAGTGTCGCTGAAACATGGTAGGTCCGGTCTGGTAGGTTTGGATGGTTTGTGCTTGCGTGACCTCCTGGTCCCCCAATACACAGGTCCGAAAAGGGGATTGTCACGATCCAGCATCATAATGCAGAACGTGGCAGCAGTGACTGTTTCGGTTCTGACCGAAGCGTCTCAAGTTTCAGTCTCAGATGTCTCAGTGTCTTCATTGATGTTACTTCTCATTATCATGCCGACCGTATCTTTGGGCCCCTCGATAGAGGCCCAGCTTGGTGCATACCTGCCTGGAGCAAAGGTGACCTTCTTAGCTTTTGGTAAGCCAATATTTGCAGACAAGGCCTGGCACCTTGCGTCAGGGGACTTCGGAGCATCATTGGGGGCCATCTCCATGATGCCTCATTGTCCTGTATGTGCTTATCTCGTTGTTCTTTATTCCTCTTGTCAACATCTTCTGTGGTTCTCAACATGCGATGCTGTCCGACGGAAGCCCAACACCAAATATCCCTGAACCAGACGTCGGAGACGTCCTAGGGCGACAAAGGGACACACATCCCCCTCTGAACTTGGTACCCCAGCGCAAAGCTCCATGTTAGCCGCTTCCTAGAGATTATGATAGATTATGGAATTATGGTAACCAAAATTAAATAGACTATGATAGATTCTGGTAACCAAACTTAAAGAGAAGACTTGGGGCAGATGGCCAAAGCCACGGCTGCCGCCGTCGGCTCTCCGGCAACAGCTGCGGGCTACTTCCCCTGCTTCTGCCGGGGGCCCAGGGCCCGGCTGGGCCGAAGTGAAGACGCAAAGAGGCTTTCGCGTTCAGGAGGGGTTTAGGCTTTTAGGGTTTTAGGGTTTTAGGGTTAGGGTTTAGGGTTTTAGGGTTTTAGGGTTTTAGGGTTTTAATGTTTTAGGGTTTTAGGGTTTAGGGTTTAGGGTTTTAGGGTTTTAGGGTTTTAGGGTTTTAGGGTTTTAGGGTTTAGGGTTTAAAGCCCTGGATTCTACAATGCGCGTTGATGCCACGAGTAGCATGTTGGCAATGCCTGGAAGGAGTCATCCGAAAATTCCGGCGTCTGCATCCCAGGCCGAGGCTACAACAAGTACGAGGAGAACGACGTCGAGCCGAAGGCCTTTGAGGGCCCTGGCCTTGGTAAGGGGAGGGCGAATCGAATTTCGTTTCAGAATAAGTGCTTCTTATAGGGGCCTTAATAATTACCAATACTATTCCGGGGGTTCCTTTTCTTCCATTATTGTATAATGGATCCCAAAACCCTATTCTAATTATGAAGGCCCCTATATTAAGTGCTTAGGAAGTTAGGCGTCTAAGCACAGAGGGAGAAAATCTCAGTGCCAGCTCACAGAAAGCCCTGAACTTCGGGTCCCACAGCGCAGACCGGCTGTGCAAGAGCGCAAAAAGGGAAACACCAAGGACACGGTAGGTACAGCCGGTGGTGTTTTACTGCTTTGTATTCTGCACATATGTGCGTGATTTTGTGAAACATCACAGCTGTAGGCGTGAAAGTGTAGTTCACTCCCTTTCATTCCCCTTTGCTTCTTGGAGTGGTTGAATTCACAGGTGCTGTCACACAAGAGGACTAGTCAGCCGTGCCGGCTGTGAATTCGATGGCAGTGGCACGCAAGCTGCACAAGCCTCCGACACAAGACCACACAAGCATATGGATTACGCACAACATGTTTATACACTCCTGTAGATGTGTGTGTGTGTATCTACGCAGAGTCAGGAGGGGCCGATAGAGAGAGAGAGAGAGAGAAGCACGATATACCCCAGACATCAAACCTTACAGCCCGGACCCCAAACCCCAAGACTTTGAGGTGACGGCGGCCTCGCAGGAGTTGCTCGCTGAGTCGGATGTTGGGATTACCTTAGAGCTTTGGGGCTTTGGCCACTTTAGGGAGGGGTCTGAAGAACTAAATTTACTGTTGCCCCCTCTGAGCCCTACTTGGGGGCTCATGGGACTTAGTAAGTAAGTGATTATAAGTACCCTAATTGGGGTTATAAGTATAGTTACCCCAATAATAACCCTAGTTACTAAGTCCCATGATCCTTTAAGTATGAGGTGCCCCTCTTCGGCATGTTCGCGCACGGAGAGCTCGGCCCGGCAATGGCCGCGACCGTTGCAGCCTCCGCGGAGGAGGCGACTCCGGAATTTCTGGCTTTACCTGTAGCCGAAAAGACCTACCATTTTAGGGTTCCTTGTTGTGGTTTCTATATATAATAGTTCCTTAAAAAGGCAGGTCTTTCCGGCTATAGGTAGGGCCTCTTTACATCAAAGAGGTCTCTCAGGGTTTAACGGGTTAAAGGTTCAGGGAAATGGGGTTTAGGAGTTTAGGTGCTAGGGCTGTGGGCCGTTTTGGGGTTTGGGGGATTGGGTTTAGAGTTGTATTCGCCTGAGCATGTTGGGAAAATCTTTCTCGCCAATATGTTCCGTGCTCGGGGGCTTTTGGGCATTAGGGCTTAAACGGATTTACGATTCAAGCATTTAGAGGAGTAGGGTGGCAGTTGCTGTGGTTGTTGTCGTCGAAGCAGTGGCAGACTTGACGAGAAGTCCCCAAAGACGCCAATATCCCTTAACTAAGGAATATACCTTCAGTGAAAGAAGGATCCCTAATATGATTTAAGGTATATTCTTTAATTATAGGGTATTGGAGTCTCTGGGTCGTAAGATTATGAGGGGCAGTGGCGGCATGGCCAGGAGCATTGGCAGTAGTCGTCGTCGGTGTAGTAACCACGGAAGCAGCTTGAGAGTCCGCAGTTCTCGGCCGACATTCAGTGACCCTTTGTCAAGTTGGGTAACATTTACATATTTATGGGTACTTAAAGCCAATAAGGAATAGAACTTTAAATTTTTAATCCTATCCCAACCATGAACTAGGACCAGTATCACCAGAGTATCACCAAAGCAGGCGCCCTATGCCCGCGGACCGCCCCCAATGTGGCCCTAAGGAAGCCGACGGCATTGCGAATTCAGAAACGTTCGATATCCCAAATCCCCGAAGTCAACAGCCCACAGATCTTGGTCCTCAGCCTTCTCTCGAGAGGGGGGGGTGTCCCAGGTACCCAAGCCCAGCCATGATATCCACTCCATGACCTCGGTGCTCGCGGTCTACTCTTAGGCCAGAAACACAGCGGTGGGATTGGGATCTTGGAGATATTTTTCGGCGTGTTTCGGGATTCACCAAATGATCCGCCTCGCAGCCGGAATCCTTAATGAGGTGAGCGACCAGTGCTCAAAGCAATCGTCATGAGCCGCTGCTCTTGTAGGGAGTTTTGCCAGGAGTGGGCGGGGTAGGCCGCGGTTTCCCATGAATCGGTTAACTCCCACCATGATCTCTTCAAGAAGATGTTGTTAAGCCTTCAGCCCAGAACCCTCGAACTTAAAAAGGAGGAGCCTTTCGAAAACCCCTAGTATAGGAGCCTTGAGAATTACCTATACTATTTTGGGGTTCCTTATTCTAAAAATAGTATAAGATACTCCCAAACCCTGTTCTAATTATTCAAACCCCTACATTAAAAGGACACTTCTGGAGCCGCTTTTAGAGGAAACCTTCTAGAACCCTACACCTTAAACCCTAAACCCTAGAACCCCTAAGAACCCGTTTAGAGGAAATCTAAGCTCAATGCCAGGTCTCTTCTTGCTTTCTCGCCGCTGAGGGCTGGAGCTTCGTAGGATTTTTCCTGGTGTTTTGGGGTTAACTGTTTAGGATTTGGGGTTTAGGGTTTAGGGTTTAGGGTGATGATGATCGGGTATTGGGTATGTTATGGGAAAGTCTGACCGTAAGTTTTGGAACTCTTTAGCTGTAGACACTATTGGCTGTCTAGCACAACAGCCGAGAATAAGATTACCAGGCGCATCTTTAAAGCCTCTGCGGATGACGGCTGGCAGCGGAAGAAAAGAGGCACTCGAGCTCTAAAGCTGTGGGGTTTGGTTTGAGTCCGGGATACATTGCGAGGCTGTTACCAAAAGAGAGTTCCAAGCAAGAACGTGAGACGGTCAGCATGGATCGGGTTTCCAGGCACATTCGGTAGACACAAATAACGTGCACTTGGCATAGGCATAGCCCCTGACAGGAGTAAAAGTACAGGTGGACGAACTTTGTGCGACGCCTCGCAGCTCGCGCAGCTCGCGCAGCTCGCGCAGCTCGCGCAGCTCGTTGTTGTCGACGATCCCTACATACGTAACGCCTGCGAGCCGACTTGTCGAAAGGACACAGAGTCAGAGCGCCTCATTAGATCGTTTCAGTGGCCAGGATTTCGTTTCCCATCCGTTTGTCCCTTCTTCCCCGCTTCTCAATGGGAGAAAGACCTGGCAACGGGTAGTCACCCCTGCTGTGCGTGCAGGCTTTAGGCCTTTCGGGGGATTTCCATGCGCCAGCAGCGTTTCTTCGTTCCTCGGCGTAAGAGGCATTCCGGCCCGAACAGCATCTCCTCAGAGAACGGTGAAGCGATCGGCATGGAGCCCTGGGTCGGCGATTGGACTCCCTGCCCGAATCGCAAGAGGTGCTCGGGTTTCCTATGGGGCAAGATGCGTTCGTGGGGCGCCGCTCCCGTACAAGCACGACGACCATGTCCGGCTCTTGGCAGGAACGTATCCCGCCGTAGACGACCTGCAGGCAATTGACTGCTCGGCGACCACCGCACGGCCTGTGCCACTTCAGGCGGTTTTGCCAGACGTGCGATGCCCTTTGGATCATGCCGTTGCGCCGGCGAACGGCCTGCCTGCGCAACCGCTGCAGCTGGTTCCCGATCGGCTGGGCCAACCCATCCCCATTGAGTGCAGCTTCGTGACATCGTAGCCCGACCGCAGATTTCCGAACACAGGCGTAGAACTGCGAGGAGCAAACTTCGCACCACCCGTGCAAACCTGAGTAGACAGCATCTGTCTGTATCGTTTGTTTTCTACTATCTTCACTGCATGACGCATTGTCGTCTTTCCGTTTGTCTTCGCGTGTTGGCGTCGCTCCGGCTCTAGTCGGTGGAGGACGTTTGCGGGGATTCGCAAAGAATTGCCGCGGACGAGACCACGTTGGCCAACCTATACCGAGCTTACAGGGAAGATGCGTCCGAGACTCTCCACGCTCTCTTTTCCTGAACCAATTGGCTGCAGTACGTATGCCGCTTGTGCTTTCGACGACGCTGTCTCGTTGGCGTGGACACAAAAACGTGCCGCCTGTTCTGTCGGAATTCTTCGCTTCGTTTTGTATGGTTGACGACTCCCTGCACCAATGCGCAAGATCGCGAGAGGCCTGTGATGCGGCAAACCCAGCAAAACTCTGGAAGGACCGCCATCCAGAACAGGGATGATTGTTGTTTTCTAGTGCCTGTTTGGCAACCGTCGCAGTCAAACAACGTCGTTATCTGTCTGTGACTACGATGGCTGGAACCTGCTCGGTGTCGATGCCAACTTGCTGTTACTGCCACCTATTGCGTTTTTGTTCTCCCACGGCTGTGTCTTCTTATAGCCGGTTATAGTCGAACGAGCACTTAGGATTATAGAGCTTCCACGACCCTATCGGCGATGTTGCAACATGATTCAGGCGCATCCATTGTGTTCCGCAAGTTGGACACGACAACGCTTCCAGCTCAACATGTCCTGACCTGTGTAAACACCTCGCTCGAGTCTGAAAAAAAGCTGCTGATCATGCATGTTCACTAAACTTGGTGACGTTTGCTTCTCATGTGAAAGAGGGCTGGACCACAGTCCGGTGCTTGGCTGTGACAGGCTGTGATCCGACCGAGCCGGCAACCACACGCCCATCGCCAGCTATGTTGATCGCGTTGAGGCGTCGCCTGCGACAACCCTTGCCTTGCGTAGCAACATCTACGTTTCCGGACCCCATGGTTGTGACGGGGCAGCAAATGGTTTCCGCGATTACGTTTTCGCGTGCCCGAGCATGACGAGCGTCTGTGGCCCGCCACACATGAACTTCAGGTACGCTACGAGCTTGCGGAGCTCAACCGCACGCAGCACGGCAATGTTCACGGCCAGTGCAGTCGCAGCTGCCCGGCTGCTCAACGCACCGTACACAACGATGCCCCGCGAAACTATCTGTGTCTTTTTCGGGGAGGAGAAACTAACTCCACCCAGAAGGAGTTGTTTCCTCCCCAGAAAGTCTATAGTTTCGGAGCAAGAAACTAACTTCACAGGAGTGTTTCTTTTTTGCATACAACGCACCTTTTGACGTCCGCCTTAACAGCGAGTCCAGAGGAGCGCGCTGAGCTTTGAGCCTCACAAGTTGGATGACGAGGCGGAGGGACTCGGCGCTCCAGCCCCGCCGGCCTCGCAGGCGAGAACGCAGAGTCGCTGACGGCCGGGTAGCAGCAGCTCGCGGTATGCTGCACGCTTGCGCCGCTCGGCGACGGCGATCGCGGCTTCATTGCGCGAGGCCGCAGAGGGCTGGGGGGCTCCTTTTCGCGTCAACGGGGACCCGAGTTGTTGCAACACGGTGTTTCGCCGAGCGGCGTAGCCCCGTAAGCAACGAAGACGAGGCGGCGGCGATCGGCAGGGTCTACGCCAGGGGCGGAGGTGCGCGCCAGCCGCTGTTGTGGCACGATCTGGCCCCCCGGTCCAACAGCCTCGCGTGCGATGCGCACCCATGCGTGCTCGAGGGGCTTTGCTCGTTTGGCGAGCAGTCCAGTCCGACGGCACGCAGCATGGCGGTCCCCGTAGGCGTCCACATCCGCGCCGCATCCATGGCCGTGTGCACCACTTCTCTGACAGGCAAGGGCAACCGCAGCCGCTGCCGCAGTGCGATGAGCATGGGGTCGGGGGGCAATGCGGAGCCGGCCTCACCGGGGATGGCGCTGGGCAATGCGGCGGCGTGTGCGAACGCAGCATGGCCTGGGCAGGGAGTTGCAAGGCAGCCAGAAACTTGTTCTCGCAAACTTGGTAGAGCAGGCGCGGGAACCGTGGTGTTGCCTGCCGTCTCACTCTCTCGCCAGGGTCGAGCAGGTCGCATTGCGCGGGGCGCAAACCATTGTCTGTGTATGTGTCGTGCAGGAAGGGCGGCCTTGCCAGCCGGCGGCGTCGAGCACGCGGCCCGCCGCTTCAGCAGCTCGCAAGCAGGCGGCAGCAACGGCCGGACCTCAAGGCACCTGGCGGCGTCGTCAGGCCGGCGAGCGTGCAGAACGGGCAGTGCATCGCGGTACGTTCGGCGCACTGCAAGCGGTCCTCCCAGACGAGCCGGCGGCAACGCAAGACGGCGCGCCTCAAGCCTCAAGCGAGCTCGGGGTCCTCATCGTCGACCTCTTCCCCTAACAGCGCGAGCAGCCATCGCCAGACTGCATCGTCGTGGCCGCGCGCGTAGCTGGTACAGAGGTCTGGCGGAAGGGTCCGCAAGATGTGGTCGGCATGCGGCGAGGCGCACATGGAGAGCTCCTGCAGTAGCCGCGCCTACTCGAGCAAACGCGTGTCGGTTGTGCTGCCGCATATGTTGGGTGCCCAATTGCCGGCGTTCCTCTTCCGGTGCATCGCCCCGCCAGACGCCAGCCTCTAGCTCGGCGATGCCAGGAGGAGCAGACCGGCTAGCACGTTGTGCACTCTGGTGTTGCCGAGGTTCGCGGCGACGCCCGCAAGTGTCTCAATGGAGGCTGTGATGACATCAAGTGCCTCGCACGAGCGTGCCCGCGCTCTTCCAACGTTGCCTGGCCTTTCGAGCGCGGTGGAGCAGCAGCCGCGGCAGCAGTAGGAACAGCTTCAGCCTGCACCATACAACCAAGGTGGGATAAGGTGGGTGAAAGCACCGCAGCACGTCTGGTTCGGTGGCGGGGCTGAAGGAAGGGATGACGGCACGTGCATGGGCGTGGCATCCTGGAAAGTGTCCCCTCCCCAGTCGGGTGGCGTAGGTGAGGACAAGATGGATCGAGCACTGCGCCAGGCTTGTGTTATGTCCAGCTGCCCGGGCGAGCGGGTTTTCAGTCAGTCCAATGAAACGGTATGTACAGCCGGCGTCGATTGGCCGGATGCGCATGCAGCAGTGGCTCCTGAGGCCCTGCACAGCCAAGCACGCGACAGGCAAGCAAACAAATGATACACGTGAGGCGGCAGCACGCCGGTAGAGGGGTCGCTTGTGACTTCTGTCGGGTGTCACTTGTGACTTCTGTGCCGGTGTCGCTTGTGACTTCTCAGTCTCTGCCCTTACAAATTGCTGCAGTGTCCTTACTTGCGGANCCGGTGTCGCTTGTGACTTCTCAGTCTCTGCCCTTACAAATTGCTGCAGTGTCCTTACTTGCGGATCTTTGGTTACCTTGGCGACCCTTCCTCGCTCTCCTCTCCCTTCTCCTCCCTCTGCCACCTCCTCCCCTCCATCTCTTTCATGGTGCACAAGATGCTCACGAGGATCTGCCCATGATGCCCATGAGGTTGATCGTTTTGATGCTAAGCATGTTGTTGCTTTAGTAGCTACATACTATATACCATTTCCACCGCCGTTTGAGGCCGAGCACGAGGGGCGGCGGTTGAAACCATTAGTACGTATATTTGCGTTTTTAACATTATCTCTATGTCTATGTATATGTATGTGCCTAAATGCCTCTAGGCCTATATGCCCAGATCTACGTGCCGGTGGGAAAAATCCCCCCTCCTGCCCGAAGCAAGAGCACAAGGAAAACCGCAGCAACAGCAAAGACCAAAGCACCCCCTCCCTCCGTCGGAGCANCCCAGATCTACGTGCCGGTGGGAAAAATCCCCCCTCCTGCCCGAAGCAAGAGCACAAGGAAAACCGCAGCAACAGCAAAGACCAAAGCACCCCCTCCCTCCGTCGGAGCAACAGCAACCACGCTGCAGGCGCCCCGGCTGTGCAGCAAGAGAGCAGACTGAGCAGGCCAGGTACTCGATACTCCCGGACAACTGGCCTGCAAAGCCCAAACTTTAAACCAAACCAGAAACCGTGCTGAGAAACCTCAAGCGGAATGCTAGACCCGCAAGCTGTGGGCCACAGTTCCGAACGCCACCACAGAGCCTACGCTCCAGCTTCCGGACGGCCCCGCTCAGACAGCGGNAAACCTCAAGCGGAATGCTAGACCCGCAAGCTGTGGGCCACAGTTCCGAACGCCACCACAGAGCCTACGCTCCAGCTTCCGGACGGCCCCGCTCAGACAGCGGACACAGGCCCCAGACAACGACAACGAGGATTTGGGAGGCTTCCTCGACCCAGAAACACCGCCGAGGCGCTAGGAGGGTTTAGCAGAACCGCACAAACCCCGAACCCTTGCATGCCTCTCCCTTGCCCCCAACCCTGCACCCTGCACGGTCAACTCTCGCTGTTGACTACGACAATGTTAGGTCCGGCAACCAAAGGGAGCCGCCGCTGTGCACACCCACGCCGCCGCGGCGTTCACTTCTTACGGGAACAAGGCTACTTTCGCCTGCTAGGCCTGCAGCTCTGCCGTGGAGCCTCGTGTCCCTGGCAGTGCTTGNCGCGGCGTTCACTTCTTACGGGAACAAGGCTACTTTCGCCTGCTAGGCCTGCAGCTCTGCCGTGGAGCCTCGTGTCCCTGGCAGTGCTTGATGTTTTAACCGAGCTGCTAGATGCTAATGAGTCATGGACAAAATCTTGCAAGGGCCGAGTGTGCTTGGTGTTTACGCCGAGCCGCTACGTGCCAATTCGTCCGAGAAGAAAGAGTAAAATTGGACTTGAAGATGCGCAGTGCATGGGCGGCCGTCGAAGTCTTTTTACCGTCCTCCCCCTTCTCTTGGTGTAACGCCGAGTAGGGGTGGGGTTGTCAAGAATGTCAGGGCGGGGNATGTCAGGGCGGGGAAGACCGACAGCTTGAACTGTATGTGCTCGCGTCTGAGTAGAGTTCGCAACATGTTTCAATGGCTTAGCATGTTTGGCGCTCATGCCAAACCCTAAAC
The DNA here is from genome assembly GCA_003297005.1 of Symbiodinium sp. clade A Y106. Taxonomy (NCBI): domain Eukaryota; class Dinophyceae; order Suessiales; family Symbiodiniaceae; genus Symbiodinium; species Symbiodinium sp. clade A. Next base: position 54,311 of record BGNK01002228.1, read on the forward strand.
CCAAAACTCTAAACCCTCAAAACCCAAAACCCTAATCCCTACACCCGAAAACAAAAGAAACCTTAACCCCTAAACCCCAAAACCCTCCTTAAGCCCCAAACCCTAAACCCTAAACCCTAAAACCCTTTGCCCTGAGCAAACCCTAAACCCTAATCTGAACCCTAAACCAAAAGAAACCCTAACCCTTAAACCCTAAAACCCTGAACCCCGAGCAAGCCCCTAAACCCCAAGCTGAAACCCTAAACCGTAAATCCTAAACCCTGAACCTTAACCCCCTAAACCCCAAACCCTAAATCCTTTACCTTAAAACCCTTTGCCCTCAGCAAACCCTTAAACCCCAAGCTGAAACCCTAAACCCCGAACCCTAACCCCCCTCAACCCTAAACCCTAAAACCCTTTGCCCTGAGCAAACCCTAAACNCCTTTGCCCTCAGCAAACCCTTAAACCCCAAGCTGAAACCCTAAACCCCGAACCCTAACCCCCCTCAACCCTAAACCCTAAAACCCTTTGCCCTGAGCAAACCCTAAACCCTAACCCCCTAAACCCTAATCCCTAGACCCTAAACCAAAAGGAACCCTAACCCCTAAACCCTGAACCCCGAGCAAACCCTTAAACCCCAAGCTGAAACCCGTAAACCCTAAACCCTAAACCTTAAACCCCTAAACCCTCAACCCTAAACCCTAAAACCCTTTGCCCTGAACAAGCCCTAAACCCTAACCCCCAAAACCCTAAACCCTAATCCCTAAACCTTAAACCAAAAGAAGCCCTAACCCTTAAACCTAAAACCCTGAACCCCGAGCAAACCCTTAAACCCCAAGCTGAAACCCTAAACCCTAAACCCTGAACCTTAACCCCTTAAACCCCAAACTCTAAAGCCTAACCCTTAAACCCTAAAACCCCCAACCCCGAGCAAACCCTTAAACCCCAAGCTGAAACCCTAAACCGTAAACCCTAACCCCGAACCCTAACCCCTAAACCTTAAAACCCGAAGCCCCTAAACCTTAAGCCGACGCCCCCTNTTAAACCCCAAGCTGAAACCCTAAACCGTAAACCCTAACCCCGAACCCTAACCCCTAAACCTTAAAACCCGAAGCCCCTAAACCTTAAGCCGACGCCCCCTAAACCCTAAACCAAATCCCAAAAAAGCCGAAGCCTTGTGCTCTAAAACCCCAAGCCCTGAACAAACCCTAAACCCTAAAACCCTAATCCCTAAAACCTAAACCCCAGGCTGAAACCCTAAAGCCTAAAGCCGGAACCCTAACCCCTTAAACTCCAAACCCTACAGCCTAAACCCTAAACCCTAAAACCCTTAGCCCCTAAACCCTAAAACCCTCAACCCCGAGCAAACCCCTAAACCCCAAGCTGAAACCCNCCAAACCCTACAGCCTAAACCCTAAACCCTAAAACCCTTAGCCCCTAAACCCTAAAACCCTCAACCCCGAGCAAACCCCTAAACCCCAAGCTGAAACCCTAAACCGTAAACCCTAACCCCGAATCCTAACCCCTAAACCTTAAAACCCGAAGCCCCTAAACCTTAGGCCGACGCCCCCTAAACCCTAAACCAAATCCTAAACAAGCCGAAGCCTTGAGGTCTAAAAACCCAAGCCCTGAACAAACCCTAAACCCTAAAACCCTAATCCCTAAACTTTAAACCCCAAGCTGAAACCCCTAAACCCTAAACCCTGAACCCTAACCCCTTAAACCCCAAACCCTAAAGCCTAAACCCTATACCCTAAAACCCTTAACCCCTAAACCCTAAAACCCTCAACCCCGAGCAAACCCCTGAACCCCAAGCTGAAACCCTAAACCGTAAACCCTAACCCCGAACCCTAACCCCTAAACCTTAAAACCCGAAGCCCCTAAACCTTAGGCCGACGCCCCCTCAACCCTAAACCAAATCCTAAAAAAGCCGAAGCCTTGAGCTCTAAAACCCCAAGCCCTGAACAAACCCTAAACCCTAAAACCCTAATCCCTAAACCCTAAACCAAACGAAACCCTAACCCCTAAACCCTAAAACCCTGAAACCCGAGCAAACCCCTGAACCCCAAGCTGAACCCTAAACCCTAAACCCTGAACCCTAACCCCTTAAACCCCAAACCCTAAAGCCTAAACCTTCAACCCTAGAACCCTTAACCCCNCTGAAACCCGAGCAAACCCCTGAACCCCAAGCTGAACCCTAAACCCTAAACCCTGAACCCTAACCCCTTAAACCCCAAACCCTAAAGCCTAAACCTTCAACCCTAGAACCCTTAACCCCCTAAACCCTAAAACCCTCAACCCCGGGCAAACCCCTAAACCCCAAGCTGAAACCCTAAACCGTAAACCCTAACCCCGAACCCTAACCCCTAAACCTTAAAACCCGAAGCCCCTAAANACCCCAAGCTGAAACCCTAAACCGTAAACCCTAACCCCGAACCCTAACCCCTAAACCTTAAAACCCGAAGCCCCTAAACCTTAAGCCGACGCCCCCTAAACCCTAAACCAAATCCTAAAGAAGCCGAAGCCTTGAGCTCTAAAACCCCAAGCCCTGAACAAACCCTAAACCCTAAAACCCTAATCCCTAAACCAAAAGAACTAACCCCTGAATCTTGAACCCTGAGGCTAGACTAATCCNAAGCCGAAGCCTTGAGCTCTAAAACCCCAAGCCCTGAACAAACCCTAAACCCTAAAACCCTAATCCCTAAACCAAAAGAACTAACCCCTGAATCTTGAACCCTGAGGCTAGACTAATCCCAAACCCCAAACCGTGAACCCTAAAACTAAACCCTAAATCGCGAACTCTGAAACAACCCCAAACCCCTCATGCTTCACCCTAAAGACCCGGAGCAGTTTACAGGGAAAATGCATTTTTTNAAGTCGGGCCCGCTGCCCTAAACGGAAACCCTGAAACCGTAAACCCCAAACCCTGAACCCTTCGGCTAGATCCCAATCCCATGACCGTAAACCCTGAACCCTAACCCCAAACCGCGGACTCTTGCGAGAAAGTCCAGGATGCAAGATTGAAAGCCGATCCCAAGGCAGAGAAGTCACAAGTGATTTCGTGCATTTTTGCTGAGAGGTCAACGTTTAAGCGGCCGATCTCTTCAGTGTCCTGACACCCGACAGAAGTCACAAGCGACTCGCCTCTCGAGAAGTCACAAGTGACACCCGATAGAAGTCACAAGTGACCCGCCTATCAGCACGCCGGCTCAGAGGCAATAGGGCAGCTGCAAGCAACCTGCAATGAGGTTTTTTTAAAGTATAATTACATACAAGTGGATGATACATGTTATAAAGACTTACAAACTCTTGCAAGTGGCTATAAAGTCGAATATGTGTTGTATGTCTTTATATCTCCAGCTATCTTTTTCTATCTTTTCTATCTTTTTCTATCTTTTTTTNTTGTATGTCTTTATATCTCCAGCTATCTTTTTCTATCTTTTCTATCTTTTTCTATCTTTTTTTGCTCTGTTTTAATGCATTAAACCACCTCATGAAGAAACTTATTGTGTTTCGACATGAGCAGCCAAGAGTGGCTTCAGTTTGTTGTTTCCAGAGTAAGACGAGGGAGCAGCAGAAAGGCAGTCATTGAGACAAAGTGTAAACACTGGGGGCATTGTGCAAGGAAGAGACCGTTTGCCAAGTCTTTAGGTCACATCTTTGGAACGTATGTGCACCATGAGTGTGTACAGGTCATGTTTGAATAGGCAAAGGTCCACGATTCGAGGTTTGAGGGCGTATGGTTTAGGGTTCAAACAAAATACAGAGAGCAAAACGCTTCCACCAGATACCCCAGGATACGTTGAGATACGTCCAGCATGCGAGGCCAGAGCCAGCGCAGGATGCAACAGGATACGTCTGAATACGTTCCCCGTGAAGGGCCGATACACCAGGATACATGCGATACGTCCGATTTCCATGCTCGTGGTGCGAGAACCAGCACACGATACAACGGGATACGTTGCGATACGTTTGCCTCCTGCCTTGCCTGCCCCGCACCCGGACCACCCACATACAACACGATACGTTCACTATGCAGGGGACCGGGACAAGGCCAGATACGACAGGATACGTTTAGATACGTTGCTGTTTGGTCGGCTCCTTCTAGATGCGGACATGCCTGGGGGCGACTGTTGTGTACATACTCCAGAATGTCTGTCCTCTTCCTCCTGGGTGCTTATTGCGCCCAGGGATCTTCTGTCGAAATCAGCCCAGAGCAACATGCGCTGCCAGGACTGGCATGACAGCATCAACTTGTCTTCGGTTCCTGTTGTGCTTGGAAACATCATGTTCCTCCCAAGTCAAATTCAAAGCTGCAAAACACGCAAGCATAAGTAACATAAGCNCTGTTGTGCTTGGAAACATCATGTTCCTCCCAAGTCAAATTCAAAGCTGCAAAACACGCAAGCATAAGTAACATAAGCACTGCTACAAAAAAGTGGCCGACATCTCCATAGCATGCTATCTTTTTCTATCTTTTCTATCTCTTGTTAAAAGTTATATCTACTTGCAATTCTTATTAACATGTATATGTCGTAGTATTTGTTGTATCACTTCGAATAACTTGTAACATTTCTACTTTTTATAACTGTTACAAAACTTATAGCTTATCTAACCTGCTTATAAGTGGTTTATAAGTGACTTATAACCCACTTATAACTTATAACCAAGTTACATCTGTTATAACTCTTCTACTTCAAAAAAACCTCATTGTGGCAGCGCAGCAGCGTTTGTAACGCAAAACTTGAGCGCACGAGGCCAGGCTTACAGCAACCTACGGGTTTGAAACAGTGTGCACACCCACCCCGCGGAAAAAGCCGCAGGCCGACCTCCAGGAGTGGGCGAGGCTGGCAGCGGGCGCGGTCAGATCCTAAGGGAGAAGACCTCAGCCGAAGAGGGCACAGTGCAAGCCGAGCGTGCGGCGGGCAGCAACGGCGTGCAGAGCTCGCACACGCGCAGTGGCACCAGTGCAAAAACGGAGGCCCGGGCACGAGCAGCGGAAAGTGGGCAGGCCAAACGCAAACAAACGTGCGAAAGAATGCAAAAACCTTGTGCAAAGTTACGGCCTGGGCAAAGCGAGCACCCGGCAGCGCGCCGCAAGCCTCCCAAAAGGCAGCGGCTAAGAGCAAGCCAAGCACGAGCAGCTCGCGGGCCCACCTGCTGGCCCACCGAGTACGAAGGCGGGTCCGGAGGTGGCGCGCTTCTTGGGAGCGCGGTGCCACTTTTTGCTTCCTCGACGGTTTTGCTGCTGTAGCTGTGCTTGGCCAGCGTGGCTTCAGCGCCTCAGAAGGGCGGTGCCTGTTGTGGTGCACTTGGCGGTTTGCGTTGCCGCTGTGGTGCTTCGCAGGCGGAGGTGGGCTCGGCGCCTCGGCAGCAGGGGCTCGCCTCCGAGCTGGGGGCGGCGGTGGTTGGCGCTGTTGTGCGGTCGGTTCTGGCTCTTCCGGTGGAGGTCGCTCAGGAACGATTCCCCCCCCGCTACGAAGTCGGTCGCGCGCAGCACCAGATAGTCTTTGTGCAGGGCGGCAGCGACAGAGAAGTTTCCCAGGTTCAGAGTGACAAAGATTGGATCCATGCGCAAACTCACCCAGCTACGGACGCTACGTTGTGAGCCAACTCAGTCTTGAGCCAAAATGGCGAAGTTAGTTTAGGGGCGGAAAAACTATGTTCCACCCAAAAAAGTTAGCTTCGCAACGAGAAACTAACTCCACCGGTCTGGGTGTATTTCCGAGATGAGAAACTAACAAAAAAACTAACTCTACCCGGTTTGTTTCCGAGAGGAGAATCTTGTTTGTCGGAAAAGACGTTCGATTGAACCTTATAACCTATGTGTTTTTTGTTTTGTTTTTTAAAAACATGCGGCTGTGCGGCGTCGGGTGACGATGGTTTGGCCCATCGTGATGGGCAAGGCCCGCGCTCAGCACAGCGGGAGGCGGCTCGGGCCAGCTGGCTCAGCGAGCGCCAATATGTGGTCCACGGCAACCTCGCACCCAGCGGCGCCTTTGGAGACCAGCCACAGTGCTCCCAGGGTCGTGCCGCCAACAGCGTGCCGACGTGTGCGAGAGCCACTGCTGGGGGACAACGTGTCCCTCCGCTCCCACCGCCTCGCGGCATACTGCGAGCCAGGCTTGCTCAACCAGCTTCGCGCGGCGTGCCAAAAGGCCACTGCGTGTGCAGGCGAGGGCGTGGTCGCCCCAGGGGTCTAACCGCCTTCGGCATCCGTGCCCATGTTGGCCGCAGATGCGGGGGCCCAGAGGGANTGCGTGTGCAGGCGAGGGCGTGGTCGCCCCAGGGGTCTAACCGCCTTCGGCATCCGTGCCCATGTTGGCCGCAGATGCGGGGGCCCAGACGGAGTGGCAATGGGTATAGCCGTGAGCCACGCGGCGGCTGGTGAGCCGGGCTCCAAGGTGGGCAGCAGCACGCGATCGCGAAAGTAGAGTGAGCGTGTACGTGTACGCGATGCGTGGAACTGCCAGCCGTGAGGCCAGTCGCCAGGCCTGGCCTCCGGGCACACGGGGCTGCGCATGAGGTGCTGAGGAGTTCTGACGCCAAGCGTGGTTGCCGTACGTGCCAATAGCCCAGCATGTCCGCCCAGGCACCCCAGTAGGCCGCCGGCGCAGTGCGCATGGCAGACTGCAGGCCCAGCCCGCCGTGCGTCGCGGGCGTTGCTGCAATGGCCCAGGCCGTGGACGCGAGGGGCTCCCCTTCGGCCGTTTGCTCTCTGTAGCGTCGCGCACACTGCACGGTCGCGTCCCTCGGCGTATGCCGCACATCTTCGGGTGGGATGTTGCGCAAGGCGTGATTTGCCCGAGTGCTCGCGCACATGAGCAGGAGGAGCCACGCACACTGCAAGTCCGGCAAGTGTGGCAAATGGTCCAGCAGCGCTTGCTCTTCCCGCAGGCGGCGCTGTCCCCATTCCCGCACGTAATCGCCGTGTCCGATTGGGACTCCTAGGGCAGTGAAGCCGCGCTCAGGCAGGGGGCGGTCGCTGCGCCAGACTTCCTCGCCGAGCTCAGCGACTCCGCGCGGTGCCGGACCGCCTGCTGTGTTGTAGATCCGCGTTTTACCGACGTTGGACGCGATGCCACAGTGCTCTTCGACACGGGTTGCGACGACGTCCAAGGCCGGCTTGGNAGCGACTCCGCGCGGTGCCGGACCGCCTGCTGTGTTGTAGATCCGCGTTTTACCGACGTTGGACGCGATGCCACAGTGCTCTTCGACACGGGTTGCGACGACGTCCAAGGCCGGCTTGGAGCTGGTGATGACGTACAGGTCGTCCAGGTAAGCGAGCAGCTCCTCGCCTGGCCTCAGCTCAGCCGCTGCGCGCTCCAGACCATCGTGCTGCCCAAGGGAAAACAAGGCCGGGGCAAGTGCATCTCCTTGTTCGCAGCCTTCCGCCTGGCAGATGTCACGGCAGGTACCGGTATCATCCCACCAGCAGTACACCGATGGCTGCCCGTAAAAAAGGCGCACAAACGGCAAGAGCGCAGGGGCGACCTGGCGAAGTTTGCTGAGGACTGGGGACTGTGTCGGCCGCACTGCGGCCGTCCAGTGAAACCACGGTCACGTCTGGATCAGTCTCCAGCGCGACGCGGAGTCGCGCCACCAATTAAGGCGTCCATACCAGACCCCGCGCTCAGGGCATGCTGAAAGGGACGGGTCGCCTCGTCGAAGGTAGCCGCCCAAGTCTTCGCCAAGGCCGCCAAGGCCCGTGAGACGAGGCGGCGGAAGACGTCACCTGTAGCAATGCCGCGGACGCCCCCTTCCGGCTTGCGCCGCGCCGTCATTCTGGCCAGCGCGAGGGCAGCTGAGACAGTGGGCGGGACCCGCGCATTGGCCAGCACCGACGCTGCGTATGCTAGCAGCTCAAGGCCATCAGCATCCGCCAACAGCAGCTTGAAGTGCTCTGGCCGTGGACCAGACAAGCCGGGTGCGGCGCCTCGCCGGGCTTCTCGCAGCGTTTGCGCGACCACCGACGTCGAAAGGCTAGCAGTGTGCTCGGGCTCAAATGCGAGGAGTTCTGGCGGGATGGGCACGCGGGGCCTGTCCGGGCTCTTGGACGGGTCCGTAAGAGCTGTCCATGTGCTGGCGTCGCCAGGCGCCAGCGCGCTGCCGGTAAGCAAGTGGCGCACGCGGCTAACCTCGCCTTTGCGCACGAGGCGGCTCGCGGTCTCCCGCCTTTTGCGGAGCGCATCGCCGATGAGGGGGGAGCCGCGCGAGGAGGCGAGCAAAGCTGGCCAGTCGCGCGTTCGTAGCGGTCGACGCGTTCGTGCAGCAAGCGACGGCCAACCGCCCCATCCGCGCCCGGACGCGCCAGCAGCATGCGCGGCGTCAGCATGAAAAGAGTCCATGCGCGGGTAGGCGTGATGGCATCTCGTACCGCCTGCAGCGCGAACACGAGGGCTCGGCGCACGCCTGCCCGGAGGAAAGGAGGGACATTCTGCAGCGTGGGCACAGGCCCCCGCAGCTCGGCCTGCACAGCGATGTGGTCGAGGTCTTGCCAAGCCTGCCGATCGCGCCGCGCGTAGCCCGTGGGGCCTCGGTTGTAGCGGTAGCGTCGACGGCGGGCATGACACTGCCAGACGCTTCCGGTACCGTCGGCGGCGGGCCCGCCGTTGCTGGACCGCGACGCC